>ML387163.1:0-27628 GCA_005239525.1 Nicotiana knightiana | reverse complement strand
GGCACATAACTCACTCAGGATTGGATCTATCACGACACTCCAGTCAAAGCAGTTAAGCAAATCTTAAGAATTCCTGATTTAAGGTATTTATCCTGCAGTCAAAAAATTGAGCCTAAGCGTCACAACCAAAGTACTGACTATTCTCAAGACATTAGCACGTTTCGAGATATTGTTACTCTTAAGCCCTTAAACATGTGATTCCTACTCTTAAAAATTAAAAACTACCAGCACCCGGTTTAATTAAAAACCCTTGGAAAAGAACCATGGTCCAAAGAAAAAACAAGGGGGAATTTTCTCTAGACTTACTTCCTTCAAGAAAACTGTCTAGGAGATCCATCGTCAGGAATAGTCCACATATTTCTAATTAAATTTTTCTGTTTCGTTCTACCTAAAAGAAAAACTTACTAACAATAGAAGCTAAAACTACTAACAAGAAAGCACACAAAATNAGACAAAGTAAGAAATAAAAGTAAGGTGCAAGAAACTCCCTGATCCAAGTAGCGTCGACATCCTTTCCATTAGTTTTGCTTTCCATGCTCCTTCGAGCATCCGCTTGAATCACTTTATGCCTCCATTTTGAACTTATAAATTGAATCCCAAGTTTTTAATATGCTCTATGATCATGCTCCTGGGGTGGTGGAACAAATCTGCCTAGCCCAATAAAACAATGTAGTAATCTGCGCTTCTTGGCCTTTCAACGAAATGTGTACTCCCTACTTTTTGGCAAGAAGAATTCCAGAATGTAGGCATCTTGTTCTTTATCCCTCAACTCATCAGGTGGTTCGGATAACTCTATTTGCATATCATCATCCCAGCACAATGTGAAAAAATGGTTGGAGTGTGTACCAACATCCTCAAAAATAATGACAATAGATTCAATAAAGTATGTATCATTGATGTCCTTGGTTAAATCTAATATCTTTTCTACCACATCATCATCCTTGGATTTCAGTTCCAACCTGGGTGGTTCTTCAATATATGGCTTGGCAGGCGGGTTCTCTCTTTCCTCTACGTATAGTGACTCAAACTCGAGAGCCTTTGGCCATACCCCTTTTTTCTCAAGTGCTAACACCCAATCTGCCAGTTCTTCACCGTTCATATCATCTAAATTCATCAAAGATTCATCCAAAGGGTCCCCAACAGTCAGGAATGCATCATCTTTTTCTGGGATCACATTCACAGCGTCAATAAGAGAGCAGCTGGAAAACTCACTAGGTCGCCTCATAGACTTCTGCACGTTGAAAGTGATTTCTTCATCATTGAGCCTCATCTTAAGTTCACCAGTCTCACAATTGATAAGAGCTCTGCCTGTGGCCAAAAATGGCCTTCCCAAGATTATGGGAATTTCCTCATTCACTTTTGCAGTCTAANAAAATGGCCTTCCCAAGATTATGGGAATTTCCTCATCCACTTTGCAGTCTAATATCACAAAATCAGGAGGAAATACAAACTTCCCCACTTGCACCAATACATCATCCAGAATACCTGACGATCTCTTCACCGTCATATCAGCAAGTTGTAACATCATGGAGGTGGGCCTGGCTCTACCAATCCCCAGTCTTTTATATATGGCCAGCGGCATCAGATTAATGCTGGCCCCCAAGTCACATAGAGCTTTGGTGAAAGCTAAGTTGCCAATGGTACAAGGAATTGTAAAACTCCCTGGGTCAGACAACTTTTCAGCAATAGGGCGCGTCAGCACCACACTACAAGTCAGAGTAAGGGTGACAGTAGCCAGATCTTGGAAATCAATTTTTCTGGACATCAAGTCCTTCATCATTTTAGCGTAACCAGGCATTTCCTTCAACGCATCAATCAATGGGATATTTACCTGTATTTGCTTTAGCATGTCCAAGAACTTTTTGTACTGTTCATCCTTTTGGTATTTGGCCAGCCTCTGAGGGAATGGAGCTGGCGGTCTCTTTTTCCCAGTGATTTGGGACTTTTCTTTCTCAGCCACCACCTCAACTACCGGCTTCTGGGCTATCTCCACTTCTTTTTCAGTCTCACTCTGTGCACTGGGTTCTCCTTCAGTAGGTTGCACTGTTACCTTGGTCAAGTTTGTCGAATCATCAAGTTCAATCGGCATGGGTACTAGTGTTTCGGCCTGTCTGCTTTCACGAGCTCTCTCCACTTACAAGTTTAAGTCTCTGCCACTGTGGAGAGTCACTGCCATCAGCTGACTTGGGCCCTGTTCCATGGGATTTACCTGAGTATCTGCAGGTAAAGTTCCAAGAGGACAATTGTTCATTGCCATAGATATCTAGCCCAACTGTACTTCAATATTTTTAATAGCTGCATCATGTACATCTACTCTCTCACTGATTTTGGCATTTGACCCAATAACCTGCTGCATCATAGCTTCTAACCTGGAAAACCCATCTTCTTGCTTTCCCTCCTGTTGATGTTGAGGAGGGTAATATGCTTGTTGTTGATTCTGATGGTTATAACCTTGTTGCCTCTGATACGGTGATGCATTACCTTGTTGTCCCCTAACACCCATATTTCCATTGTTCTGCTGTTGGTAGGGTGGTCTATATGGTTGAACGTGTTGACCCCAGTTCTGCCCCCCTTGTCTCTAGCTTCCATAATTCGACACATAATTCATATTTTCTGGATAAGGAGGGTGATGACATTCTGTATTCCAGTGATTACCAAGTGGTTGACTAATGCAAGATGTGCATAAGCCCCCATTGGTTGTGTCTACGATGTGTACCTGCTGCTTTTGTCCTGATTCTTCCACCTTCTTAGTAAGTATACTCATCTGTGTTATCAAGGTGGCCACGTTCTCTGCAATAGAATTAGATGGATCGAATGGCACTGAGTGAACTACAGGAGTAATGGGTGCATTCCTTGTTGTCCATCCTGAATTCTGTGCCATTTTATCAAGTAAGATTTGACTTTCTCTCCACGTTTTGCTCAAGAATGCTCCACCAGCCGAAGCAACAACATTTGCTTTAACAGTAAAAACCCATATAAAAAAGCTGCCCCAACATTTGCTCTGGAATGCCATGATGTGGACAGATAACCAGCATCCCCTTAAATCATTCCCATGTCTCTTGCAGTGTTTCAACTGGTTTCAGTCTGAAGCTCAAGATTTCATCAGTTTGTTGTGCAGTTTTGTTGGGTGGATGAAACTTGTTCACGAACTGTTTGACTAACTCCTCCCATGTGGTAATGGAATTGATGGGGAGTGAGTTTAGCCAAGTCTGGGCAGCGCCAGTCACTGAGAATGGAAACAACAACAGTTTTATTGCCTCCTGAGTGACGTTTGGCTGCCTCTGTGTTTTGCAAATTGACAGGAAGTTTTTCAAATGCTGCTGGGGGTCTTCGATGTATAACCCTGAGAATAGCCCTTTGTTCTACAATAAGTGCAGCATATTATTAGTTATCTGGAAGGACTCGGCCTGTATCTGAGGGACTAGTATCGCAGTGGCCAAATTCTTAGCTGTGGGTTGTGCCCAGACATATAGGGGAGCCTCTGACCCTATGTGAGCGACTGGGTCTACCACGTCATACCCATTATTATTACGGTTGTGTGGATCTTCCATGTCGGTTTCAATTTGTTCAATTTGTGGTTGATATTTGCTTTTCCGGTTGGTCCGATTTAGGGCCTTGAAAACTTTCTCGGGGTTTGATATGGCTTCAACTACTTCACCAGTCCTCGATGAGTTTCTAGGCATGCACCTGCAACACGTTAGCAAACGTTAAACTTTCAATGTAAAAATGAAAATTTAAAGAAAATTGACTATATTTAAGAATTTTGTATTTCTTCCAACTCAATTGATAATACCGTTAATTCCCCGGCAACGGCGCCAAAATTTGATCACGCTCAACTATGTCTAATAAAAGACTAAACGGGCGTTGCAAATATAATCCGGGGTATTATGCCCAGAGTCGATCCCACAGGGAATTTACGTATCAATCAAGTCTTTAGAATACGCAACTTTTACTCAATCAATTCTCTCAAGACTTTTTAATATAAATTGGTGATGTTTTACTAATTCTACTGACAATAATAATAACTAGCAATTACTAACAATGTGTTGTAAATAATTATGATAAAGGTCTAAGGTTATGGTTTCCCCCGTTGGTGAACTTACTTCTCGGATACTTCTTATAGTTTGATTAGTTGTCTCTATCAATCATGAACACTCTATCTACCATAAATCTCTCTCAAGTAATTATGATAATTTACTAGACGCACTCTCTCAAGTTACGCTAGCTAGATTGCATTACAGTTCACTTTAGATTGAACCCGAAGTATCTAATTATTTCTAATCCAACTTTTAAACCCTCAGTCGACTTTCATCTATACTCCGGGAGTGATGTTGTTCAAACAACTACCTAAATATGCACTCTCTCTCAAGTAGATACATAATAAATAGGCACAGCTAATTGAGGGCCCTTCAATCAACTACAACAAGAACGTAGTTGAACAAATAGAGATTAATCAACCAATCAAAACTATATTAATATCACAATAAGTTTATCCCCCAACAGGTTCTACCAAAACCATAGATTAAGAAACTTAGCTACTCATATTCATACGAATCAATTCTAAAATGACTTGCATAATTGAACTACAAAATAATGAATAAAAGCTATAAAAATCAATGTTTGCTTCACTGAGTAATAATCCACAGGTTTTTCGTCACTTCAATGGCTTCCTCTCTCAAAAATCCCCCTTCAAGTTTGGTTTTAGGGTCTATTTATATGTTTAGGACAAACCCTAAACATGTAGGAGACTTCTATTCCAACCGGGAAACACTTAAACTCTTCAAAACTCGGAATAGACTGGACATCGGGACCCAGGCGTTTGGGCTCAAACGCCCCCTTAAAGCCAGGGCATGCCTGGAGTTTTGCAACCTTTCAGAACAGCCATAGCTGTTGGAACAGGTGTGAAGATTGCGTGAAAATAAAGAAAAACGGACCGGACCTTTGTCTTAAAAGATTAATCAATCAATCGATGTTTGACCAAATCCAAATCAAAATCCGAATCTGAATCCGAAGCCGAAGCTGAGTTGAGCGAGCGACGAAGATGACGGCGCGAGCCTTGCCTTCTTCTCAACTCTTTAAGAGCTAGAAGAAGAGTTTCTCCATATATACACATAGATTTTCTTTTCTTCTTCCAATGAGGGACAATGTACACTAATTCAAAATTTCACTTCCCTCCATTTCTTTTCCCACCATTTTCCATTCACTCTTTTCAAGCTACACCAAGCTTAAAATTAAGCTACACTAAGCTTAAAGACCAACAATCCCCCACATGAATGGGGAATGGCTATAAAATAAAGGAATGCACGGACGTGTGTATGTTTTACATGCAAGAATTAATTGCATCTGGATAAGTAGGTTTCCTTTTGAACTTTCCATAGTGAACTTATATCGGATATACCCGGTCAATCGGTAGATTTGATTTCTTTGAACCGTCGAGCTTTGTTGTATACCTAGACAACATAAGTCACAGAATCAATCCTTAACCATCTATGGTTCTCACTGTTGTGTTCGTTTCAGCCATGAACACCGCCTGGTTTCATGAATGCTTAGAGAATGGGCATTTACTTTCATTCCCCTTGAAGCGGCTTACACTTCACACTCACATAGGTGATTTCTAAACGTGTAACCTTAAAGAAACACTATCTGGTCATATCCTTCCAGACTTAGCAAATGATTAAAAAACTTTAAGTTTTATTGACTCATCAAAAAGCCTTTAATGCTTTACCTTAATTTCTAAACATTGTCTTCATCACGAGAATGGGTTGAGTTATTTGACAATGTTGAACCGTCATTCATAACTTTGTTTGATCTCTTTGAACCTAGCTCTTGGGATCTCCAGTCTGCTAGGTAGAGTTACCGCCATGATGACTTGTCCTAGGCCTTAACCCCATTCCCTTTGATGATCTTTCAACTGTCTCTCTAGATAGGCCTTTTGTAAGTGGATCCGACACGTTATCTCTTGACTTTACGTAGTCAATTGTGATAACATCACTAGAGAGTATTTGTCTAACGGTATTACGTCTTCGTCGTATATGACGAGATTATCCGTAATGCATAATGCTCCCTGCCCTCCCTATTGCTTCTTGACTATCACAATGCATACAAATAGGTGCCAAAGGTTTGGGCCAAAATGGAATATCTTCCAAGAAATTCCAGAGCCATTCAGCTTCTTCACCGGCCTTATCTAAAGCTATGAATTCAGATTCCATTGTAGAACGGGCGATGCACGTTTGTTTGGATAATTTCCAAGACACTGCTCCACCCCTAATTGTGAAAACATATCCACTCGTGGATTTAACTTTAGATGATCCGGTGATCCAATTTGTATCACTATATCCCTCGATCACGGAGGGATATTTGTTATAATGCAAAGCATAGTTTTGGGTATGTTTTAGATACCCCAAAACTCGTTTCATTGCCATCCAATGTATTTAATTGGGATTACTTGTAAATCGACTCAGTTTGCTAATAGCACATGCTATATCTTGTGGCATATCATTCATTATATACATCAAACTTCCCAATACTCTTGCATAGTCTAGTTGTGAGTCACTTTCACCTTCATTCTTTTGAAGTGCATAACTCACGTCAATTGGAGTCTTGGAAATTTTGAAATCCAAATACTTTAACTTGTCAAGTATTTTNAGTTGTGAGTCACTTTCACCTTCATTCTTTTGAAGTGCATAACTCACGTCAATTGGAGTCTTGGCAATTTTGAAATCCAAATACTTGAACTTGTCAAGTACCTTTTCAATGTAGTGAGACTGTGATAATGCTAGACCTTGTGGAGTCTTGTGAATTCTGATTCCTAAGATCACAACAGCAACTCCTAAGTCTTTCATATTAAATTTGCTAGCCAACATGTGATTTGTAGCATTTATATCTGACATGCTTTTGCTTATTATCAACATGTCATCAACATATAAACAAACAGTGGCTTCATGACCTGGAGTGTTTTTAATGTAAACACATTTGTCGCACTCGTTGATTTTAAACCCACTTGCCAACATTGTTTGATCAAATTTGGCATGCCATTGTTTGGGTGCTTGTTTAAGTCCATAAAGTGACTTAACAAGTTTGCACACTTTCTTTGTTTACCAGGAACCACAAAACCCTCAGGTTGTTCCATGTAAATATCTTCCTTCATTTCTCTATTTAAGAAAGTTGTTTTAACATCCATTTGATGGATTTCAAGACCATACACGGCCGCTAATGCCACTAACATCCTAATAGATGTTATCCTCGTTACTGGAGAGTAAGTGTCAAAGTAATCAAGGCCTTCTTTTTGTCTATAACCTTTGACAACAAGTCTTGCCTTATATTTGTTAATAGTGCCATCAACTTTCATTTTCCGTTTAAAGATCCATTTCGAACCTAAAGGCTTATTTCCAGGAGGAAGATCAACCAATTCCCATGTATGGTTATCCAAAATTAATTGAATCTCACTATTGACTGCCTCTTTCTAAAACGCCGAATCAGAAGATGACATAGCTTCTTTAAAAGTTTGAGGTTCATTTTCAAGTAAGAATGTCATAAAATCTAGTCCAAAGAAAGTAGATGTTCTTTGACGTTTGCTACGCCTTGGATCTTCTACACTTGGAGTATTCTCCTTTGGTTCTTCCCGAGGTTGTTTAGGTCTTTCACTTAACGACTCACATTCAGTTTTATACGGATAAATGCTTTCCAAGAGTTCAGCATTATCTGATTCCATTACCGTATTAACATGAATCTCGTGATTATCGGATTTATGGACCAAAAACCGACATGCTTTACTGTTTGTAGCATATCCAATGAAAACGCAATCTACTGTTTTTGGTTCGATTTTAACCCTTTTAGGTAAAGGAACTTGTACCTTTGGTAGACACCCCCACACTTTGAAATATTTCAAGTTAGGTTTTCTTCCTTTCCATTTTTCATATGGAATAGATTGCGTTTTGCTGTGGGGTACTCTGTTGAGTATTCGGTTAGCTGTAAGGATAGCTTCCCCCCACAAACTCTATAATAATCCGGAACTTATTATTAAAGAATTCATCATTTCCTTTAATGTCCGATTTTTTCTTTCCGCAATTCCGTTGGATTGAGGTGTGTAAGGTGCAGTAGTTTGATGGATAATTCCATATTACGAGCATATTTCTGCAAACAGAGATTCATATTCTCCACCTCTATCACTTCTAATCATTTTTATCTTTTTATTCAATTGGTTATCTACTTCATTCCTGAATTGCTTAAATTCTTCAATTGCTTCATCCTTACTACTAAGCAAATAAATATAATAATATCGAGTGCAGCCATCAATAAAAGTAATAAAATACTTTTTCCCACCTCGAGTTGGTGTCGACTTCATATCGCAAATGTCAGTGTGAATTAAGTCTAAAGGATTTAAATTCCTTTCAACAGACTTATAAGGATGTTTTACAAACTTAGATTCAACACATATTTGACATTTCGATTTATTACACTCGAACTTAGGAAATACTTCTAAATTAACTAACTTCCGCAAGGTTTTATAATTGACATGTCCTAAACGAATATACCATAAATCATTTGACTCCAAAAAATAAGAAGAAGCTGAAATTTTATTCATACTATCAATAACCATTACATTGAGTTTGAAAAGGCCCTCCGTGAGGTAGCCTTTTCCAACACACATTTCGATCTTTCTCACAACAACTTTATCAGAGAAATACACATTTGAATCCATTCTTCACAAGTAAAAGAAGTAGAAACTAAATTCTTCCTAATAGTAGGAACATGAAGAACGTTGTTGAGCGTTAACACCTTGCCGGAAGTCATCTTTAAGAATATCTTCCCATAACCTTGAATCTTGGCTTTTGAATTATTTCCCATGGAAATAACTTCTTCGGGACCAGCAGTAGAGTAAGTCGCAAATGCTTCTTTGACAGAACAAACATGTCGAGTGGCTCCGGAGTTAATCCACCACTCCTTCAGATTCCCAACTAAGTTGCATTCTGAAAGCATTGCACAAAGATCATCAATGTCATCATTCTTCTCCACTATGTTGGCCTGTCCCTTCTTCTTATCCTTTTTTAGGAGACGACAATCAGGGGCTTTGTGACCTACTCTTCCACAGTTGTGGCAGTTGCCCTTGAATTTCTTTTTGTTCTGCTCCTTAGTCTGTCCAGATGATCTATTCCTCTTCTTACTTTTTGGAGCAGTCTCCTCAACGATATTAGCTCCCATGATCGTTGAATTTCCACGAGACTTTTCTCGGGTGTTTTGTTGTCTTCCTCAATCTTGAGACGAATAACAAGATCTTCCAACTTCATTTCTTTGCGCTTGTGCTTAAGATAGTTCTTGAAATCTCTCCATGAAGGAGGAAAGTTTTCAATCATTGCAGCCACTAGAAACTTGGCAACCACGAACTTCTTCAAGCATGCATCTTATGTCTTGTACTTCTTCTCAAGTGCGTCCCATAATCTTTTGAAGTATTTATTGCACTGTACACATTGTACAAGTCATCCTCTAAAGAACTTAATATATAGCCTTTGCAAAGAAAATTTGGCTGCTTCCACGCCTCAACCATCATGAACTTTTCATTGTCCGGCATGTCCGCAGCAGGCACTGGAGGCTCTTCATTAGTGAATTTCTGCATAGCAAATGTGGTAAGCCAGAAGAACACCCTTTGATGCCATCCTTTGAAATTGGCTCCAGAAAATTTCCCCGACTTTTTTGCCGGTGGAACAACAGTCCGGCTTGACGAGGCTATTGTCGTTGCCGCAATAGTCGCAGAAGAATTTCCATTATCAATTGCCATTTCTCACTGTCAAAAACAAAAGATTTCAATCAATGGCAAAACCAGAACAGTAAACAATACTGTAATCAACAATAAATAGTATGTATAATAAATAAAAAACCGGTTTTTATATATTGTTTCACAGAAAACACGATGAAGTTTTTATGTTCTTCAAATCGTTTTTCTGAATTTCAAAACTCTGATGAAGTTTTTATATCTTCAAATCAGAATAATAAGATTCAGAAGGAGTTGAAAATACACAGGTTTTAATCTCCACAAACAGAATACAGAAAATAAAAAATAATTAATTTTCTTAAGATTGTTAGTAATCTGTATTGTTGTAATATAAAATAATAAATTTTTTGTAAATACAGAAACAGTGAAAAACTTTACTAGCGCGGGCTCTAGCGCGGCCGCGCTAGTGGAATTTACCAGGGACAGTGAGAAACTTGACTAACGCGATCACTAGCGCGATCACTAGCGCATGCTGAGTGCGATCGTGCTAGTCCAGGCGTCCTTAGCTTTTCTATGGAAAAAATAATATAAGAATAAATCGTGCCCACTGAATACACACTATGTCCTTAAGAAAATTATTCCCCTCAAGTACCCGAGGTTTTGGAATATATCCTCCCAGGATAGAACAATTTAACTCACCAACGTATCGGTACCAAAAACTCCGGTGATCAGCGAACCACCTGATGGTCGTAAAACACACTGGAATATTTTTGTGCAGAAGAAGAAGAATAAGATCAGAAAATTTAGTAAGTAAAGATTCTGGGATTCAAGGCATATTTATAGTCAATTTGGTACTGTTTCTGAAAAGATTTTGCAACCTTTTAGAACATCCATAGCTGTTGGAACAGGTGTGAAGATTGTGGGAAAATTAAAAATGGATTCAAAATAATCCGGGAAAGAAAAACGGACCGGACCTTTGTCTAAAAAGATTAATCAATCAATCTTTGACCAAAGCCGAAACCGAAGCCGAAGCCGAGCGAGCCACGACGACGACG
Organism: Nicotiana knightiana; assembly: GCA_005239525.1. Lineage (NCBI taxonomy): Eukaryota > Viridiplantae > Streptophyta > Magnoliopsida > Solanales > Solanaceae > Nicotiana > Nicotiana knightiana. The sequence goes on along the minus strand of ML387163.1, from coordinate 16,864 downwards.
GCACGAGACTTGACTTCTTATCAACTCTTTAAGAGCTAGAAGAAGAGCATCTCTATATATACACATAGATTTTCTTTCCTTCTTCCAATGAGGGACAATGTACACTAATTCAAAATTTCACTTCCCTTCATTTCTTTTTCTACCATTTTCCATTCACTCTTTTCAAGCTACACCAAGCTTAAAATTAAGCTACACTAAGCTTAAAGACCAACATGAAACGAATAAGAGCATCCAATAAAATATGATTTGGTTTTCCTGAACACTTAGTTATCAATCTCAATGCCAATAGTAGTTCATTTAATAAGGAAATTGTTTCTATCAATAGATTAAAACGCAATTTATGCAAACAATATGATAGAATTAAAAAGATATCTTAGCTAGAAAAAATAAATATGTTGATCAACTTAATAAAAGATTGATTGCAAAATTTTATAATAAAATAAAATGGTTTTCAGTTTTTGGCTCAGCAGGAAATGATACCAATAGTTACTACAAAAAAATACTTAAATACTTTAATACCAAATGGCTTTCTACCATACATGTTTGTTGTCAAGTTTAATATTTCTTATGTATGTTAGTGTTAGTGTATATATAATAGACTAAGTTAAAATTGATCGTCCATTGTATATAGGTTAATTTTGAAAAAAATATGTCTGCCATGCTACTGAAAAACTTAGATACGCCAAATAGCTTATGTAATAGCACATAAATGGTATATAGAAGTTTTGACAATATCAGTCAAACATGCAAAAATTATTATACTGGTCAATGTGCGTCTAAGTATATTCTTTTCCCTGACTTCAACTTTCGTCTTCCGAAACTAAGGAATATCCTTTTAAATTTGTGTGAAAATAACTTTTAGTATGTTTATGTTTTGATTGTATAATAAATAAAGCACAAGGACAAACATCCTAAATATTTGACTATCCACAATATATTTTCTTGTACGAACAATTGTATGTTGCACTTTCATGAGCGATATCAAGATCGGCAAAAAGAGTTTTGATTAAGGTAGAGCAACCAAAGCATTAGGAAGAAACATATACAAAAAAATATTGTGCACAAAGAAGTGTTCGTTAAGATACCATCACATTGAATACTTTTAAACTACAATAATTAATCATTTGTGTAAGTGTTGATGATCTCCTTTTATTTTAAATTCATATATTATGCTAATGTAATATTTTTTTTCGATATTTAGATGATTGTTCTATTATTATACATAAAATTTCTTTCATTAATTAAATTTTATTATTTCTTTATATAAATAAATGTATAAAATGCCATTATTAACGCGATACTAATTTATTTAAATTGTTTCTATAAATATTCTGCGTGAATATATACACAGTAAAGATTCTTCTATGTTTTGTAGAAGGTCTTTCTCGTGAGTAGTCCTAAACGTGTGTCTACAACCTCTCTCCCCACCCCATTGAGGGAAAAAAAGAAGAAGAATGCGCGCGCGTGAGAGAGATAAAACAACACCACCAACAAACAAAATGATGTGGGAAGCTGGAGGAGGATCAACAGCTTCTTCCTCCGCAGCCGCTACCGGCGGTGATAGTGGTGGTGCCGGAGTTGGTCTACCGGAAAGTGGTAGTAATTGTGGGAGGAGGAAGCCTTCTTGGAGAGAGAGAGAAAATAACAGGAGAAGAGAGAGAAGAAGAAGAGCAATGGCTGCCAAGATTTATACAGGCTTAAGAGCTCAAGGGAATTATAATCTTCCTAAAAACTGTGATAATAATGAAGTTCTTAAAGCCCTTTGTGCTGAAGCTGGTTGGATTGTTGAACCTGATGGTACCACTTATCCCAAGGTTAACTTTTTCTTTTTGTTTCTTCAATTTGCTATCCATTTTGTCAGGCGAATTTAAGATTGAAGTTTTATGAGTGTGAATTTAATTTGTATACTTATTTAGTGAATTTCCTAAAACATATATCGAGTTTTGAGCCAAAGTTACTAGTTTTGCCGAACCTCAAGCGAATAGAGTGGAATAGTTAGTGAGGATTCATATAACTGATCCTAATAAGGTTGGAACTGAATTGAACCGAATGATTAAAGATGATTTATAGAGTCGGCACAACTGACTTGGGATTGATTGATTAATTGATTTGTATGTGTGGTTATAATTTATTTTACTTCATTCTTAGTTTTTCTTTTTTTGGGTGAACCCATTAACTGGTTGTTCTTGGATTTGCTTAGATCTAAAGGTTAGGCAAATGGGTTTTGCTCTATTTGGATCGAGATTGCTTTTTTAATGAACCGGTTTCAATGGATTTATAATTGTTTCAGGATGATCTGGGAACTGGGTTGGAGTAACTATTGTCTTTTCGTTCTGTATGAACTTCTATTGTAGCATTTGTTTGGTCTTGTATGCATTTTAGCATATAAGAGTATCAATCTTTCAATTACTAGTCTGTTGGATTTGCTGCAGTCTTTGTTCATCTGTTAATGTTCTTGTGCATTAGCTATTTTGAGAAATTAGAGTGATCCGGTGCATAAGTTGTCATAAAATGGAAGGAATTTTAGGGGAAAAGACTGATCTTCTGGAGTTCAATTGTTGTTCATTTGATAGTGAGAAGCAGGGTCCCTTTATTTGGAGCTTATGGGGGTGAAGTTGGATGATTCCGCCTTTGGTGCTTTCTTCTGTAGCGAATGCTTTTCTATATTCCAGTTGGATGAAGTTGGATGCTTTTTATTAGCTCGATTGTCATGCTATCCTGCAAATTTTCTCTCTGAAACTCAAATTTCATGAGAACTTTCGTGTTACTGCCTTCTGATCTATCAAACATAACTGTGTGGTTTGGGTTTAGAACTTAAACAATAAGCAATGCTTGAGATGAACTCAATCGCTACTAGGTTATTAGCATCACCCCCTTGGGTAGAGCGTTGTAGTAATTTCCTGTCTTGCCATGCTATCCTGCAAATTTGCTCTCGGATACTCAAATTTCACTAAAATCTTGTATTGATGCTTTCTGGTTTTATCTATCATAACTGTTAGGTCGAGGTTCTCAAACTCTGAATATAAGCAGAAATATTGATACTGACTTTCTGTCTACTATTATGTGACAGGGGTGCAGGCCAACCCCAATGGAGATCGGAGGCACTTTAGCAAACATCACACCATGTTCTTCACGGAATCCAAGTCCCCCATCATCACACTTTGCTAGCCCAATTCCATCTTATCAGCCGAGTCCAACCTCCTCTTCTTTCCCCAGTCCATCGCGTGATAATGCTAACATATCATCATACCCATTCGCATTTCTTCATAATGTCGTTCCTTCATCACTTCCTCCATTACGAATATCAAACAGTGCCCCTGTAACGCCACCTCTTTCATCACCAACTAGGCATCCTAAGCAAACATTCAATTTGGAGACTTTGGCCAAAGAATCAATGTCTGCTTTAAATATCCCTTTCTTTGCTGCTTCAGCCCCAGTAAGCCCAACTCGGGGTACGCGTTTTACTCCTCCCACTATACCTGAGTGTGATGAATCTGACACATCTACCATTGACTCAGGCCAGTGGATCAACTTCCAAAACTATGCTACCAATGTTCCAGCTTCTCCAACTTTTAATCTTGTAAAACCTGTGGCGCAGCCACTCTGTTCTAATGATCTCATCACGGAGAAGGGTAAGAACATAGAATTTGATTTCGAAAATATGTCGGTCAAGGCATGGGAAGGGGAAAGGATTCACGATGTAGGATTCGATGATCTGGAACTCACGCTTGGAAGTGGCAGTGCTCGCGTATGATTATTTTGATTAAGATTCTATGAGTTAGCTAGCTGACAAGGGACTTTGCATTTCAGTGGATGATCGAGTTTCATCTGGAGATACTGCACAAATGTATATCTTGGCGACGCTTGCTTCTTAGGATGGATTGAAAATTATCTGTTTCACTTTATTTTATGTATAAGAAAGGGAGCCTTCGTGTAACTGGTAAAGTTGTTGTCATTTTACCTTATGTATAACATTCTTTCCCCCCTTTTTTTCTTCCTTTAATCTGAAAAAGGCCCCTTCAAAATTTACATAGGTCTTTTCACAAGCATTACTTGTAGATGGACATTTGCTCGTTTCTGTAATCGAGAATCATTTTCTTCATTGTAGACTAGGTGGAGCTTCTTCACAAATATGAACTATTGATATTTTTTCCTTCTATTGAAACTCGCTTCTTTTGAAGGATCCAACTTCAATTGAAATCAACAATGTATTTCTGTAGTCTCTCTGATGTTTTTATGTGCACACTATAAAGATATTAAGCGCGCTACAATTTGCACATTGGAAGTGCTTATAATCTGTGCGAGTCATTGTTTGTGAGCTTTATATTTCGCCTAATTCTTGCTATCTTTTGGCCTAATAGCAAGATGCAGGGGCTATGGGATCTTGTTATCAGATCCTTGAAAGATAAAGACTTTGACAAGATGGCCAAGCAAATAGTTTTGCATCATTCCAATTTTGTCATGTCTACAAAGGGACATGACAAAATTGGTCACCAATTCGAATTGGTGAAATTTTTTATTCTTCCAGGTGGCGAATGTCTTCTGTATTCTGTTTCTTTTTAAAATAATTCTAAATTTTTATTTAACGTTAGTGGCATGTTCATGCACACGTTTTTTATTAATACTAGCATAAATAAAAGAAAAGAATAATAATTAAGGTGGTTAACTGATTTAAGGCTTGCCGTTTACAAGTCCATAAGTTGATGTCTAGATGTGGGGTTCCTCTTATCCTATATTGCATATATTATCCTTCTTTTTGTCGGTTTTTATATAATATATCCATCCAATTCGAAGTCTACTTATATTCGATTAATTTGGATTTAGGCAAGAAGAGTAAATTGCTTCCTGCCAAAAAGTTCTCCTTTCGTGACATGTACTGCTTGTTGCTATACAACAATCAATAACTAAGATATCAACATACTTCAATGTGTGTAGCTACGAGTGTTTAACCATGTTAAATTAGGGCTGTCAAATTTGGATTTGGCCCAAGCCCAAATGAACTCCCTAAGGTTGGGGTTGGATAATGATCCGTTCATTTATTGAACTCAGTGCATCTTAACCTAATTCATTTCAACTCGTTAAAAGTTGGGCTGATTTTTAGCCCAAATTGATCCATGATTAACTTTGTCAAAATATCTTTAAAATAATTTTTTTTGTTTGGTATGTTATATTTGACCATAACAAAAGAAAAAAAGTCTTAAATAGTAATTATACAATTCATAAGAAAACGACACATATTTAATAAGGCTTGATAAGAGTTAGGCGTGTTGCACTATGACCCAAATTTTAGCCCGTCTTGACCCCCACCGAATTTAGCCCAAATAACTTTTAAGTGGGTCATTTGACCTACCTAACTATTGACTCAATCCGTTTTGACCCGCCAAATCTGCACAACCCGCCCATTTGACACCCCTAAATTCAATCAATACATATACCCCCCCCCCCCTTCTTCTGAACACGTGAACGAGGAGGACCAATAGTAAAAAATAGAAACTTTAACATATTACATCTACAATTAACTAAACTCATATCTAAAGTTTTCGGGGGTATATTTATCAATTCTCAAATTTTGCAACCACTTAGCAGCCCTCTTCTAAGTTCTAAGGAGGGAATGAGTACCACTTNCCATTATAATTCATCCTAATTAATAAGAATTCCCCTTCTTCTGAACACGTGAACGAGGAGGACCAATAGTAAAAAATAGAAACTTTAACATATTACATCTACAATTAACTAAACTCATATCTAAAGTTTTCGGGGGTATATTTATCAATTCTCAAATTTTGCAACCACTTAGCAGCCCTCTTCTAAGTTCTAAGGAGGGAATGAGTACCACTTACCAAGCTTCTTGTACAAGTCCCAACAGCTGAAATATCAGTAACTAAGTTGTGAAAATATTACTGCGGTTTAGTGAAAAAATTGCACGGGAATGGCGGTTCTGGATCCTATTTAAATGAGAAAAATGTTAGAATTGTTATAAAACAAGAGAAGAAGAAAAGATTATTGCAGAGAAAAGTAGAGAAGGAGAATTCTTATTAATTTAGGATGAATTATAATGGAACTGTAACGACCCGACCGGTCGTCTTGCCTTCTAGAATCCCGTTCCCCTAAATAAGACTCTCTGTATGTGCTTTTACTATTTTATGACTTGCGGGGATGGTTAGTTTGGGATTTGGAAGGGTTCGGGTTGAAATCAGAACACCTGATTTCTTAGATTGGCTTAAAAGGCCAAGTTTGAATTCGGTCAATATTTTGAGTAAACGACCACGAAATCAGAATTTGACGGTTCCAATAGGTTCGTATAATGATTTCAGACTTGGGTGTATGTTCGGATCGGATTTTGGATGACCCGGGAGCGTTTCGACGCCTAACATCAAAAGTTGGTTCTTGAAGTTTTTTAAATTTGGTTGGAGCAGGTTTTGGTGTTGTTGTCTAAATGGAATTCTGAGACTAGGAATAGTTCTGTAATGTCATTTTAGACTTGCATGCAAAATTTGGTGTCATTCCGAGTTAATTTGATAGGAATTAGACGAGCGGAAGTCTTTTCAGAAATTTTTGAGTTCATGAAGCAATTCATGCGTTTGCGTCTAAATCGTAGTTTTTGGTGTGATTTCCGTGATTTGATCGCTCGAGCGAATTTGTACGAGGTTATTAGACTTGTGTGGGTAGTTGGTGTGTAACCCTGGGGACTCGGGTGAGTTTCGGACATGTGGAAGGAGTTGAAAACACTCCAGTTTTCTAATGTTCTTGGCAGCTGCTGCAGGTCTCGCAAATGCGAGAATATGTTCGCATTTGCGAGAATGGCTTCACATTTGTGATGAATCCTGGTCTGGGCCTAGCTCACAATTGTGAGAGAAACAGTCGCATTTGCGACCTGGACAGCGGGAAGGCCCAGTTCGCATTTACGATGATTTTGTCGCATTTGCAACCTTCGCAATTGTGAACCAGATGCCGCAAATGCGACATTTGAGACATGTGCATAACTCATTTAATGCGGGACTTAGGCCATTATTTCATGGCAGAATGGTCTAAATGACACCTATACTTGTCCCACATTGTCATGTCGCTCCTCCTACTTCACTTGTTTTCATCCAAACACTTTAAATTGATCAAATCCTATTATTTAAAACCATCTGACCGTTGACCAAGCACATGTGAAAAAATAATGGTTGAGCTGGACAAAGTGAATGTAATTCATGTGGATAATGAGCGTGATATGAATATTTTTAAACCAGAAATAATTAAAATAAGAATAAATAATAATTGTAGAAAAAATCTGAGGTTGTGATGATAAATTTTCTTCTGACTCTGAGCAAATTGATTAGGGCAAGAGAACAATCAAAGCCATAACTTGGCGGGGCGACCTGGATTGTGACGACTTGCAACCGGTCTTTGCAGCCATGCATGTGTCTCCAATCTCTTGCCTTCTCTTCAATATTAAAGATCTGAGCCTCAATTGGAAGGTTATTTTCTTAAGTGCAAACCTACATGCTCTTTTCTATTAAATTTTGAAATTCGGAGGTGAAAACCAACAACCCTTGTTCCGCCATTGATTTTCCTCCATTTTCATTATGTGTTCCACCATTGATTTTACTCCATTTTCAATATCTGTTCCGTCATTGATTTTCCCCATTTTCAATCTATGTCCTGCCATTGATTTTCCTCCATTTTCAATCTCTGTTCCGCCATTGATTTTCCTCCATTTAAAAAAAAAAAAAACCAACAACCCTTGTTTATGAAAAAAGCAGAAGCAGACAGGATTTAAGTGCACTTTGGACATAAAAATTCTGGCTACGATGACGGAGAAGAGAGGTGAGATAGAAATGGATCATACTTTCTAAGCCCTAACTAAGCGGGTATGTAAAATGAGGAAAAAATTTGGGTTTTGGGGAGGGGGGGGGGGGGGGGGGAGATAATAATCATTTCCCGTTTTATTTTCCTATGTGGCCATAAAAATGACATGGAGCCTACGTGGTTTAATTTTCTTGACGTGGCGTCCTACATGTAGGAGATTGTATTACACGCAATGGAAGCCTCATGTTATAAGCATTTATTATACATGATTTGAAGGAGTTTAAGTGTTCAATTGGCAAATTGTTAAGTTTGGGGATCGACATGACAAAATGGGACAAGTACATGTGCCATTTAGGCCATTCTGCCTTTATTTCATTTCACTTCATCTCTTGGGCGATTTTTGGAGCTTTTGGAAGGGGGTTTTTACCTAGCACTTTGAGGTAAGTAATTTCTACACAACATGGGTTAAATACATAGATTATGGGTAGATTAACATGTGAAAATTGGTGAAATCAAGGGTTTAGAAGAAAACATAGATTTTGGGTAAAATTGAGATTTGACCACGAAAATGGTTATGGTATTTGATAAAAATCATATATTTATGTTCCTAAGGTTATGAGTAACAACTTTCTTTGAAAATTTTCGGAATCCGGGAACATGGGCCCGGGTGTGAATTTTAGGAATCTAACATTTTGGGTTGGGTAATCACTTTAAAAGTGGGGATATGAACTTTTGAGCAAATATTAATTAATTTATATAATGTTTGAGTAGTTCTGAGTCATTTGGCATCAAATTCGGAGGTTTGAGCACGTTTTTGAGTCGTTAAATGAGTCTTGAGACGAGGTAAGTCTCTTCTCTAACCTTGTAAGAAGGAAATTTCCCCGTAGGCAAATTAAATAATGTATGTGACTATTCGAGGGGGGCTACGAATGTACGAAGTGACGAGAGTCCGTGCGTGGCTACTATTCATGCTAAGTCCGGGTAGTGTAGGACCCCTATCATGCTATATTTGATCAATTTGTGCCTTACCTGTCAATTGGAGTACTTATGTCGTAGTTCCATGAATTGTACAAAGATTCCAAAGGGATAAGTTTTCACTCATTTGAGGTTATAACTAGAACACTTAACTGTTATTAAAAAGCTTGTTTTCCTTTGAGTGTTTTCTATTGTGGAGCGGGCCGAGTGCCTCAACAGTTTAAATAGATGCATCTATGGTTCGCGTCGTTCGACCCTCGACAATGCACATTTAAATATTATTGCGTTGGTTCGGGCCATACGACCTCACCATTATTTGCGCATGTTGATTTTTAGAAATAATAACTGCGTAAAAGATATTATTCATCTCTTGTTGTTGAGTTTAATACATTTATTGAAATCCGTGCTTATTTATGATTTTTATTTATTATCATTAGCCTTAGTAAGTGTCAAGTCGACCCTTCGTCACTACTTCTTCGAGGTTAGACTAGATATTTACTAGGTACATATTGTTTTATGTACTCACTCCATACTTCTGCACTTAATTGTGCACGATCTGAGGCAGGTGCATATGGATACGCATCCAGCTCGCATCTTTGATTTGGTACGAGATTCCACAGTGAGCTTCCCTTCTGAGTCGTTGAACAACATGTCAGAGTCTCTCTTTTGGATTTATATTTCTGTCTATTCCTTTTAGATAGTAGGCTAGCATTTTTGTATGTTTCTACTAGATTGCCCACAAACTTGTGACACCAGGTCTTGGAGCACACACACTAGTAGACTATGACTTGAGATTTTCGTATTGACTTCAATTTTTGCACTCAGTTGCTTTTGCTTAATTATTTTATAGCTGTAAATTTCTAAAACTTTCTACCAATGAGGAATGTTATTCAATTTTCAAACCTATTAAAAGTGGAAACCACTAGATTTATCAGTGTTGGTTTGCCTAATGACGGTGTTGGGCGCCATCACGACCTATAATGAAATTGGGTCGTGACAACATGGTATCAAAGCACTAGGTTAATACAGGTCTCACAAGTTATGGGCAGGTCTACTAGAGTCTTGCAGATCGGTGCGGAGACGTCCATAATTATCTTCTAGAGGCTATAAGATCTTATGAAACTACTTTTTATTCATCTCATATCGTGTAGTTGATGGTATACTAAGTTTATTATTTCTATTCTCTCACAGATGGTGAGACCGTGCACAACAGATGTTCCTAACCTAGGAGAGGCTGCTCCCCCTGTTGCTAAGGGCACCCACCCGAGATAGGGGAGATGACGTCCCCGAGTTGTCCCAGTTTCACCACCAGCGGATCCAGTAGAGGATACCATAGTTGAGGAGCAGGGCGAGGTGCCCGCAGCAGAGCTAGCCCCGGTCGACTTCATGACAGCAACAAGCTTCCAGGAGGTCATGGGCCAGGCCGATTTTCTTCCAGCAGATCCGGCCACATCTCAGGCGGGAAGGGGAGCACAGACCCCTACCGCTCAGGCTCCTGCGCTTGCATCCATTGTATATCAATACCCCAGGCACTCTTCCCATGGGCGTAACCCGGCCAGTAGTAGCAGATGTGCTTGATCCTAGACTAGCTACGGCCGACGAGCCGCAGAAGCTTTTGGACAGATGGACCAGGCTTCACCCTCTGGTCGTTGGAGGTGAGTGACATGAGGATCCTTAGGATTTCATTGATAGGTGCAGGGACCGACTGCACAACATGAGGATATTGGAGTTTCACGGGGTTGATTTCACTACCTTTCAGTTGGAGGGCAGCGCACGTAGGTGGTGGCAGTCTTACCTTCTTAGTAGACCAGCAGACTCCCTTCCCATGACTTGGGACCAGTTCACCCGCCTATTCTTAGAAAAGTATCTTCCAAACTCTCAGAGGGAAGATCTACGATTTCAGTTTGAACAGCTTCAGTAGGGGTCAGATGTCCGTGACTGATTATGAGGCGAGATTCTCCGAACTGTCTCGCCATGCACTTATGATACTCCCTGCTGAGGCAGAGTGAGTGCGGAGGTTTGTTGCGAGATTTCATTCAGGCATTCAGGCTAGTATGGCTCGAGAGGTAGAGATGGGGACTCCTTATCAGCTGGTGGTGGATATTGCTCACAGGATTGAGGGTTACCGTCAGAAGGGTAGAGAGCAGATGCAGCGGGACAAGAGGTCTCATTTTTCTAGAGAGTTCAAAGGTTCCCTAGCTGGGGGCAGAGTTCATTTGGAGAGGGGCCAACCTAGCAGGCCCCCATATTTAGCACCACCTCCTCCTCGAGGTGCTCAAGTGGGGCCCTATTTTAGTGCGATGCCGGAGAGTTCTTATCGCCCGCCAGCTATCCAGGGTTCTTCCAGCGGGTATTCCGATCATCAGGGTTCTTCCAGTTCGTACTTCAGTTCCATGCCAGAGAATTCATATCGTCCACTAGGTATTCAGGGGTTCTTCCAGTGGATTTTCAGGTCACCAGGGTCAGACGTCATGGCAGCAGGTCACCGCGCCGAGAGGTTTTTTTAAGTGCGGGGATCTTAGTCAAGTGCGGAGATTTTCCCCAGGCTTCAGGGCAAGGCAGTACAGCACGGTCAGCAGCCCATGATTTCAGCTCTAGCAGCCGCACCAGATGTCCGGCCGCCAAGAGGCGAAGGGTAAGTGAGTAGAGGCTGTCCCAGAGGTGGAGGACAGGCAGGCGGAGGCTAGCCAGGTGGCGCTCCAGCCATATTTTATGTTTTTCCGGCTAGAACAAATGCAGTGGCCTCAGATACTGTGATCACAAGTATTATCTCTGTCTGCGATAGGGATGCCTCAGTATTATTTGATCCAGGATCTATCTATTCATATGTATCATCCCTGTTTGCTCAATTTATGGATATTCCTCGTGAGTCCTTGGGTATTCCTGTCTATGTGTCCACTCTTGTGGGTGATTTCGTTGTTGTGGATCAGATTTATCGGTGCCCACCGTACCGCATGGCTCCCAAAGAGTTAAAAGGAGTTGAAGTAACAGCTTGAGGAGTTTCTAGCAAAGGGGTTTGTCAGGCCGAATATATCACCTTGGGGTGCACCAATATTATTTGTGAAGAAGAAAGATGGGACTATGTAGATGTGCATTGATTACCACTAGTTGAACAAAGTCACCATTAAGAACAAGTAACCGTTACCGCGTATTGATGATTTGTTTGACCAGTTGCAGGGTGCTAGGGTGTTTTCAAAGATTGACTTGAGATCGGGGTACCATTAGTTGAAGATTCGGGACTTAGATGTTCCGAAGACTGCCTTCTGTACTAGATATGGCCATTATGAGTTTCTAGTGATGTCTTTCGGCTTGACTAATGGCCCATCGGCATTTATGGACTTGATGAATAGGCTGTTCAGGCCTTATATTAATTCGTTTGTCATTGTCTTCATTGATGACATTTTAAGGACCCGTAAAATTTTCTTGTTTAAAATAATGCTCGAATGAGTCCCCGAGTTGTTTTTATTGTGGAAAATTTTAAAATGGACCTAAATTCAGTAGAAAGTACCCCAGGACTTAAAGAATAAAATTTTCCAGAAAGTGGGCGTTATGCGACGCACTATGCGATTGCATAACATGTATGTGGACCGCATAATGGTCGCATACCTGGGCAGTTCACTGCCCCATTTGAGGACAACTAGCTCCAATATGTGATCGTATTTTAGTTCTGCAGACCGCATAGCTTTCGCATTATTGCCTTTGATTTTTGGGAGGGAGATTATGCGATGAACTATGCGATCGCATAACGTGTATGCGGACCGCATAATTGTCGCATACCTGGGCAGATTGTTTTCGATTTTAGCCCATCTTGAGGGCCACTCTGCGGACCGCATGTCAGGAATGCGATTGCATTCCTGACCGCATTCTTATGTCGGGCTCCTATTTTTCTAATTTTAAAACCCGACCCCAGTTCATTAAAACACCCCTCCCCTTCATTTTTAACCATTTTCTGAACAAAATTAGAGAGAGGGGAGATTCGGTTCTTGAGAGAGAAAGCTTCATCTTTGTCAATTGGGTTTTCAAAGTCACTCAGGCCTGGAAATTTTGAGTAATCATCTTCTTCTTCATTCTAACAGGTAAGAATCCCCAACCCCCTTTCCATTAGTTTTCAAGTTTTAAACAAAAAGGGGACTCTCATGAATTGATTCTTGAAAATATAAGTTGGTACCTTGCATGCATGATCATTAATGTCCATAATCTAGTAAGAGGAAGTGGGTTGGGGTAAAGTTCATTAAGAAGGGGTGGTAATGTAATGGGATCACATAGCATTCGATAAAATGCTTAAAAGAGTTAAATTGTATGCATGATTTCCAATTCTGAATGAATATGTTTAATTGTGAACTAGATTGACGGTACTAGTCGGTTCAGTGATTTGTGAGAAAAAGATAAAAGGGAATTTCGACCCCAGGTATGTATGGCTAACTTTAACCTTTGTAGAATCCTCTTGTTGGGTCCGGGCATTCGGTATGTGTACCTTGTTTGAAAATATTTGAATTGATTGTCCTAGTTGATGGACTTACTACCGTGCTATATGAGATTGTGAAAAGTGTTGTGATGTGCCTATCTAATTATGTGCAAAGCTCGTAAAAGCTCGAGGGAATCGATATTAAAACATGTGTTAACGAATGAAAGAATGTTAATGTGCCCAAGTGTGGGAATGTATGTGATGGCTAAAAATCGTGCATGGTAAGTAATAAAAAAGGGTGTGGTGAAATGATGTAAATGAGTTGAATGATTATGGAAACACCGTCTACATGAATTAGTGCTTGGTGAGAGTCATTGTGCCTTGAGCTCAAATATCGCATTGTTGATATGAACTTGTGTTCCTTGAAAGGAAGAATTCCTGTGATTTGATTGTTTGTGGTTGTTATTACGAAATATGATTGTTGGGTGGGATCGGGTTGCGCGCTGCAACACGAACTAATAAGGATAATGAGATGTGAGGTAATAAGGGTGACCGAGGTAATAAGGTGGCCGAGGTAATAAGGGAGGCTGATGCAATAAGGATGGAAGGTGATCATTATCACCATTGAAATGAAAATCTATGAAACTTAAGATGTGAGGTAATAAGGTTGGCCGAGGTAATAAGGATGGAATGTGATTGTTATCACTATCGAAATGAAAATCTTGGAAACTCTTGAATATGGTGATGTTGAAAAGGGAAAAGGAGAGATTGTGAAACTTATTGATTTTGGTTGCTTCTTTCCACGTGCATTGATTGATTGGTTCTATTACTGTTTCTTACTTGTGTATTGTTTGATTGTATTTGGGATAAAGTTTGTTCATACATACTAGTACTATTCCACAGTACTAACGTCCCTTTTGCCGGGTCGCTATATTTTCTTATATGAATGTAGGTGGTTCTGGTGAGCCCTACTTCCTCCCGGGGCCACGTGTTGCTCATGTCGCCTTATTTTGAGTTTATGATGTAGTGTAAGGTATAGCCGGGGCCTTGTTGCCGGCAAGTATTATATAAATCTTTTGTATTCGTAGGGGCTCCGTAGACACAATGGGGGTAATGTACATGTGTATTTTGGGTAGTAAGCGTACGGTTCGGAATCGTGGTCCACGTTGTTAATGATGTATGAAATTAGTAAGCTTTTGGTATCATATGTTGGTAATGATAAAAAGTAGAAATGAATTCAAGTTGTAAATTTATGCTTAAGTTATAAATGGCTATTTCACATGAATAATGTACATTGAAATCACGGGGTAACGCGTGGGATAGGAAAGGCGAATCAGGTTCGCTTGGCCGGGTTCACTCGGTTTGGCGCCGGTCTCGTCCCTCGATTTTGGGACGGGACAAACTTGGTATCAAAGCCTAAGGTTTTAAAAGTGTCCTAGGATGTCTCGGAGCCGTGTCTAGGAGAGCCCTTCTTATCGCTGTGTTGTCGACCACATCTATAATTAGGGGGATACATGGACATTTAGGAAACACCCTTTTCATTGTTATTCTATATCGTGCGGTGAAGTGGAAAGTGAAAATATTCTTGTCTAACTCATGCTCTGTTCTAAAATTTTCATTAATGGCACCTAAGAAGAGAGATCGATTCGGCCTAGAGGCCAATGCCACCCCAAGTGTGGCTGTGAATTCTGTACCCGATGGTGTGGGTGAGAGCGAATCCCCGACATTGAATCCGCCAGGCCTTTCTGTTCCAGACTAGAGTGTTCCTATTCCTGCTGCGGTGGAGTGTGCTGCAACCCCTTCCGCTGGTATTCCTGATCCTTCTTCAGTTCCAGCTTCAGGCCCCGGTACTTTTGATGGGGACCTCAGGGGAGCTGTTCATATGTTGACTCAGTTAGTGGCCGCTCATACCCAAAGATCTCATGCTGCCCCTACGCCCTCTAGTGGACATGGAGATTCCTCCGGTTCCAGAGTCAATCAGTTTCTGCGGTTGGCCCCTCCAGAGTTCTCAGGTATTGATCCAGAGGCCGATCGGCAGGATTTTCTAGATGAGATGTGCAAGACGCTTCGGGTTTTGAAGGCTACAGAGACAGAGGGGGTTGAGTTAGCATCTTACAGGCTGAGGGGAGCAGCGTATTCATGGTTCGAGATGTGGGAGAATTCTTGTGGGGAGGGAAGTACTCCGGCGAGATGGGATGAGTTCGTTGATGCTTTCATGGATCAGTTGTTGCCTGCTGAGGCTATGGCAACCCGTGCTACGGAGTTTGAGGTTCTCAAGAAGGGGAATATGAGTGTGTGGGAGTAACACATGGAGCTCGCGAGGTTGTCCAAGTACGCTCCTCAGTTGGTATTGACTATGGGTGCCAGAGTTCGACAGTTTGTTCAGGGCCTCAGTCCCGTGGTTGTAAATGAAGCTGCTACAGCTGCCCTGCACTCAGACATGAATTATGGTAAGATAGTGGGATTCGCCCAGGCTACGGAGGTTAGAAAATTGAAGATAAGGTCAGAGAGAGAGAGTATTAGCAGGGCCCGGTCAGCGGGCCACTCGGGGAGTTCAGTTGGAGGAGGGAGACTAGTTCAGGGGAGAGGACCATTAGGGCCATCCCAGTCTTATGCTCAGTCCTCATCTAGTGCACTGCTATCAGTGCACCGTTATCAACAGAGCAGTCGCTGGGGACCAGGATCAGACAGTAGGAGACCCCATTAGTCCGGTCATCCAGGAGGGAGGTTCCAGCATCAGAGGAGGGCTCCATTCCCTAAGTGTGGGAGGTTCCATACCGAGACTTGTTACCTAGAAATCCCGGTATGCTATGGGTGTGGGGTGAGAGGTCATATTCGACGGGATTGCCGTGCGCCCAGTCTGGGCATGGGTAGTTGTTTTGCTCAGCCGTCCAGTTCTTCAGTCGCTGCATCTTCAGTATGTCATCCAGCTCCAGCAGGGCGTGGTGCAGTTAGAGGAGGAGTACGAGGTAGAGGTGGACCTAGTCGCTTCTATGCTTTGAGTGGTCGCCAGAGTGCGGAGGCTTCTCCAGATGTTATTACTGGTATTCTGACTGTTCAAGCACTTGGTGTTTATGATCTTATTGATCTGGGGTCCTCTTTTTCATATGTTACCCCATTTATTGCTTCAAGTTTTGGTATAGAACCTAAACAGTTTCATGAGTCGTTCTCTGTGTCGACTCCGATTGGTGATTCCATTACAGCCGCACGAGTCTATAGGAATTGTGTTGTCACGGTGTGTGGTCGAGATACCACGGTCGATCTTATCGAACTTGGGATGGTAGATTTTGATGTTATCATGGGAATGGATTGGCTTTACTCGTGCTTTGCTAAACTCGATTGCCGAACCAGAATTATAAGGCTAGAGTTTCCTAATGGGTCAGTTATTGAGTGGAAAGTGAATAGTGTAGTGCCAAAGGGTAGGTTCATTTCCTACCTTAAGGCCTCGAAGATGATTAAAAAGGGGTGTTTTTATCATTTGGTCCCGGTTGCGGACACCATTTCAGAAGTGTCTGCCCCCGAGTCCGTCCTAGTCATGAATGAGTTTCTTGAAGTATTTCTGGATGAGCTGCCAGGGATTCCGCCAGATAGAGAAATCGATTTCGGGATTGATGTCTTGCCAGATACATGTCACACCTCCTTTTTCCGACACAGGGTTGGATATGGGAGTTTTTCCAATTAAAGTGACAT
>ML387162.1:365-18950 GCA_005239525.1 Nicotiana knightiana | reverse complement strand
AAAAATCTTATATTCTAAGAATGTGAATATTTTTGTTGTTTTTAATTTTCTTAAATAGAACCTATTAAGAGTAAGATAAAAATTTAAAATATTAAGATTAGATATAACATTAATATTTATAGCAAAATGGTATAGAATTTGGGTGTGGTCAAAAAATAGTTGTTCACAGTATTCATCCAGTATTCCATGTTTCGATGCTCCGGAAGTATCTTAGTGACCCTTCCCATGTGTTGGACTTCAGCACGGTTCAGCTCGAGGTTGATATGTCATATGAGGTAGAGCCAGTGGCTATTTTGGTTCGTCAGGTCAGGAAGCTGAGGTCCAAGGATATAGCTTCAGTGAAGGTTCAGTGAAAGGGCAGCCGGTGGAGGATGCCACCTGGGAGACCGAACGGGAGATGTGGGACAGATATCCTCACCTATTTGAGACTCCAGGTATGTTTCTAGACTCGTTCGAGGATGAATGTTTGTTTAAGAGGGGGAGGATGTAACGACCCGACCGGTCGTTCTGTGAGATTTATCCCATTTCCCCTGTTTTTGCATTTGTCATGTATTGCTATCTTGTTTTAGATGTATTGGGTCAGTTGGTTTGGGTCCGGAGTGGTTATAATGAGGGTTTAGGCATTTAGCCTTTTAAAGTATCCTAATAGTTGAGAAAGTCAACTGAGAGTTGACTTATTGGTAAACGACCTCAGAATGCAGATTTTATGGCTCGAGTAGCTTCGTTAGGTTATTTGCGACTTAGGAGTGTGTTCGGAATATTGTTGTGATGTCCAGTGTACAATTAGGCTTCAATTGGCGAAAGTTAGTTTTTGGCGATTCCCGGTCGGCAGTGGAAATTAGGCTATCAGGGTCGGAATGGAATTTCGAAAGTTGGAACAGGTCCGTAATGTTATTTTAGATATGTCTGCAAAATTTCAGATTAATCGAAGGTGTTTTGGTTGGTTTCGGTGTAGTTGGAAAAATTTTGAAGTTTCAAAGTTCTTAGGCTTGAATTTGATGTGAATTTGGTGTTTTAGTGTTGTTTTTGGTGTTTCGAAGGCTCGACTAAGTTTGAATAACGTTATGCGATATGTTGGTATGTTTGGTTGAGGTCCTGAGGGCCTCGGGTGTGTTTCGGATGGTTAACGGACCAACTTTTGGGCTTGAAATTTGGGCAGATTGCTGCTGGTGTAAGGTTCTGGTTTCCTTCTACGCGATCGTGTGAGGGTGTTTGTGATCGCGTAGGGTTAATTTGTGAGGCAGTATATTTTTTAATCGTGATCGCGTGAAATAGGTTGCGATCGCGTGAGTTTAAGTCTTGTGAATCGCGATCGCGTGAGGTTGTCTGCGATCGCGTAAGGTAAATTGATGGGGTAGCAAGTTTGTTCTTCGCGATCGCGTGCCAAAGTTTGCGATCACAGTGAAGGAATTATTTTAGCTGGGCAGAATGTTTAAAAGGCTGGGATGCGAAATTGGTTCTTATTTCATCCAAAGTTGCATGCGAATTTGAGACCTTTTCAGAGGGGATTGAAGGGGAATCAAGGGAAATCATCTGGAGTTAAGAATTCCAACTTCATAACATGTTTCTATGCCAATTCTTAAGTGATTAAACCACAAAATTTCTGGGAATTTAGTTAAGTTGGGGAAGAAGGGTCGATGAGAATTTATATTTTCTTTTGAAGTTTTGGAATGGCAATTGTGGTCCGATTTTGGTGTTCTTGGTATGTATAGAAACGTGAGAGGACGAGGATTCTAATGATGTAAAAATTTTCGGATTCTGGGACGTGGGATCGGGGCTCGGGTTTGGCCGAATTTCGAGATTTTTGTTTAATTTGATAATTTTCGATTGGGTCGAGATCCTTGAGTATATTTTAATGATGTTGAACTTATTTTGGCTAGATTCGGTGCAATCGGGAGCCAATTTGAGGGGTAAGTGCATTGAGGACTATTGTCGCGTCCTGGTAGAGGTAAGTAATGGTCTTAAATTATTTCTTGAGGGTATGGAACCCCGGACTGCATTATTTCTCAATGAATTTGGAAATGGCGCACATGTCGGATGACGAAAAATGTGGCGTGTACTGATTTTTGGATAGGACTAGGTCCTCTCCGCGGCAACTATTGAGTTGCGTATTTACTCAAAACTTGTGTTAAATTATGTTTTAAAGAATTGCGAAATATTGGGCTATAAGCCGTGTTTGGCGCCTCGTGCCGATCTGTTTAGACCCTTTTAGGGTTTTTACTGATGTTTTTCCTCACTACCTGTTGATGGTTTTATTCAGCATCATTATGCATACTCTTTTATTTGAAACTCAGCCTGATTTGCACTACATGAGCAGTAAACTGATGTTTTCGGGTCGAGTACCCCGTTCTATTACTTCGCCCGAGGGGCCTTTCGAGTGGTTCCACTGAGTGTGGCCGAGGGCCAAGAGTGATGGTGAGGAGGATTTCAGGCCTTATGTTGATATTAGCGCTTGGGCTGAAGGAGCCCCTCCGGAGTCTGTACACACCCCCAGTGAGCGCACCGAGTGCGAGTGATTGAGTGATTGGGAGGCTTGAGTGACTGTGAGGTGCTAAGTGATTGTGAGGTGCTGAGGGATTGTAAGGAAATGCCTGAGGGGCTGTTTATGAAACATGTTTTCGCCCGAGGGGCTACGTATGATTTCACTACATTCATTGCATACCAAATCCTTGTTTTAAAGTTACTAAAAATGTGCATTGTTTTAAGGAATTTTATGAAGTTTATTTCGAAGGCATGATGATTTCGTATATTTATGTATACTATTGGAAAGTAAGGCTTTGTATATTGTGACTTATTGTGAAATTGATTTTTATGTGATTCCATGCCACTTAGACTTGATTTATCTCCATTACTACTGAGTTGGCGTACTCACATTACTCCTTGCACCTCTGTGTGCAGATTCAGGTGCAGAGATCGAGCGTTAGCTTATATATATACCGCACCGGAGCCGAATCGTGGGGGCATAAAGGTAGCTGCTCAGCATTCGCAGCATCTCTGCCTTCCCTTCCTATTGTATTTAGTTTTGATTCGGAGTTTTGTATCTTAATACTTTATTTTGACTTACTCCATTAGATGCTCATGACATGTTGGCTCCGGGTTTTGGGGATGGCTGTATTGTATATAAAAGTTTGGTTTATTATGTTAAGTAAATCTCTGTATATTGTTATGAAATGCTTGAAACTTAAATGGGCTTTTCCAAAGAAAGATGTGAACACGCGATATTCGGCTAGCCTAGTTCCACGATAGGCGCCATCACGGCTGATTAGGATTTGGGGTCGTGACACCTACTCTGTCATGTCTTCCTGCCAAGGCCTCATGCAGCATGCCTTGCGCGCATATCTTCCACTGCTACTTGCCCAGCTTGCCTATGACACTGCCTTGCCCGCACCCATTTGTCTTGCCATGCCCTGCCTTAGCTTGCCTTAGGTTTCCAAGCCTGCGTTTTGCTTATGCTACCCGTTGTCTTTGCCTTGCCATGGCCATTCCAATGCCATGGTCTAGTCATGCCTTGGCGCCTTAGCCACATATCGTCATGCCACAGACCATGCCCATCAACACCTACACATGTCGGATAGCCTTGTCAACATGATGCCACAGTCATCATAGGGTCGTGACGAGGTCCGTCATGTAAATCCCTCATCACGCCCATGCCATGTTCGATCAATCAAACTGAGGGGCTAACAAACTTCCCCCACCAGATAAGCTCTTCACCCTCGACGAGGCAGAATCCAAATACACCTTGATATGATCCTAAAATTTCCATAGAGATGGTCATTTCCTAAGTTGCATCACACTCCTTCTTTCCCGTCCATTGAATCAAGAACTCTGTCCGTGTGTTCATTTTTCTTTGACCCATCGTACGGTGATCCAAAATCTTCTCAATAGTCCCCTCAAATTGCTCGCGTTGTACTGGAGAAGCATGCTTTAGCACCGCCTTTGTCGAATCCTCAACATCTTTATGGAACCGTTTCAGGAAACTCACATGAAAAGTTGGGTGAATTTTGAGACGTTCCGGCAAATTCAGTCGGTAAGCCACTTCACCTACTTCCTTTACAACTTCCAATGGGCCGTCATACTTTGAAATCATCCCACGATGACATGTATTGCTACTGGTTTTCTTCGAAAATATGTGGAGTAAGCTTCAACAACACTTTTTCACCAACATTGAACTCCAAAGGCCGTCGATTTATGTCAGTAGTCTTTTAAATTCTTTTAGCCGCCCTTTTCAAGTTGTCTCGCACCTCAGCTAGCAACTCATGCTTTTCGCGAGCATATCTATAGGCAGCAGGACACTTTCCCCCTGATTTCATCAGAGCGACTTCCATCGATGTGTCCGGCTGTCTTCCCAACACTATCTCAAAAGGACTCATTTCAGTTGCTGAAGACCTGTGCAAGTTGTAACAAAACTGCGTACTGTCTAGTAAATCAACCGAATTCCTATGATTAGCAGTCACATAATGCCTCGAGTAATCTTCAAACAGACGATTGATACACTCAGTCTGTCCATTGGTTTGTGGGTAATTTGTAGTTAAGAATTGCAAATCAGTCCCCAAGAATTTGAACACAATAGTCCAAAATCGGCCTGTAAATCTCGAATCCTGGTTACTCACAATATCCCTTGGAACTCCAAAATGTTTCATAACATGCTTGTAGAATAATTCAGCATCTACTTTAGATGAACAAACAATTGGAGCAGCAACAAAAATCTCATACTTTGAGAATTTGTCTACCACCACCATAATTGATGCTTTGCCATCAACTTTTAGAAGTCCGCTAATAAAGTCCGTAGAAACAGAAGCCCACGGACACTCCATAATAGGTAGAGGTTGTAGCAAACCAACTTCCCTTTTCCGTTTAGTCTTGTCAAGTTGACAAACCAGGTAAGTTTTCCCATAGGCCTCAACATCATCTTCCATTTTCGACCAAAAGTAATTTTGAGATAACTACGCAAACATCCTTTCGACACCCGGATGACCAGCATAAGTAGTATTATGTATCTCCTTTAGAAGATAATGACGCAATCCAGCACCTTGAGGAGCAACAATTTTCTCCACTTTGAAGTGCAGCAGATCATCCTCGATCCAATACCGCATAACTGCCCCGTCAGATTCAATTCGAGTAAGTGCATAAGTTGCAGCAAATACCTCTTTAAGACTAAGTGCATCGGCAACCTGATTTTATTTTCCAGGTTTGTGCACCTAAACGAAGTCATATTCAGCCAAGAACTATTACCACTGGGCCTGCTTCAGACTCAATTTCTGTTGGGTCTTGAAGTATGTATTAGCCACGTTGTTCGTCTGCACCATGCACTTTGCTCCCAACAAGTAGGCACTCCAAACTTGAAGGCAATGAATTACTGCAACCATCTCTTTCTCATGTGCAGAATAATGTTGCTCTGTAGCATTCAACTTTCTGCTTTCAAGTGCAACCGGATGATCCTCCTGGACCAAAACACCGCCAATAGCATAATCAGAAGCATCAATGTGTAATTCAAATGGCAAATCAAAATCAGGCAGCTTCAAGATTGGTTCGGACGTAATGGCGGTATTCAATGCATTGAAAGCCTTGTCATATAAATCCGACCAAGTCCATTTGACATTCTTTTTCAGCAAATCCGTCAAAGGAGCAGCCCTTTTTGAATAGCATGCAATGAACTTCCGGTAGTATTTTGCCAAGCCCAAAAATGATCTAAATTCCTTTATCCCGCTTAGTGCTTTCCAATCACCTTTTGCTTGAACCTTCTTTGGGTCCATTCGCACTTGGTTTTCACTAACCAAATGGCTAGAAACTTTATTTTGAGACTTGCAAATTCACACTTTTCCATCTTGACATAGAGTTGATATGCTCTAAGTCTTTCCAGCACCTTCGTTAAGTGAGACAAATGATATTCAAGGGTCCGACCATAGAAGACTATGTCGTCTAAGTAAACGACTACAAAGTTATCAAGATACTCATAAAGATCATTATTCATTAAATTACATAAAGTTTTCGGGGCATTGGTCAGCCCAAACGGCATTATAAGAAATTCAAAGCTAACATATCTAGTTACACAAGTGGTCTTAGGGGAATCCTCCTCGGCTATCCTAACCTTCCAATAGCCTAACCTTATGGCTAACTTAGTAAAATAACTAGCCTTCAAAAGTATGTCTAGTAAATCTTGAATCAAAGGGACCGGATACTTGTTTTTGACAGTCACCTTGTTCAGCGCCTATAGTCAACTCTGCAGTCTCCCATCCTGATTTTTCTGGAACAATATAGGAGCACCGTATGAAGCCTTCGATGGTTGAATCAGTCCCGCATCAAGCAAATAAGACAATTGCTTCCTTAGTTCCGTCAGTTCCACAAACGACATACGGTAAGGAGGTCTCTCAGACGGCATTGATCCAAGAATAAGTTCAATCCTATAATCATCTCCCTCATCAGTGGTAACTCTCTTAGTAATTCTGGAGGCATCACATCTTTGAATTCCTTCAGCAAATCTGCAACACAATCCGGGACCTCAATCTGTACATCCGGATTGACTTTAACGAGTGTAGCGAGGTAAGTATCCTCACCCTCTTCAAGCCTTTCTCAACTGCAATGGTGGAAATCAAAGCAGCAATCGTTCTTTTTTTCATCCCGTAGGGTCGAATTCCTTTCAGAAAGCCGGGGTTTGTATCTCCTATGAACATATGTCCATCCAAATGAGGAATTGGTACGACTTTGTTCTTCTTCAAAAAATCAGTTCCTAACAGCACATTGAAGTCATCCAATGGCACAACAGTCATGTTGAACTTTTCAGACCAATAGCCCAATATCATCGGGACATCAAGCGCCACCCCATAACCAGGTTGCGCCTTTGAGTTCACAACCTTCATCTTTGTCGGACACTTTGTCACTTGTATCCTATACTCTTGAACAATTCTGGAGGTAACAAAGGTGTGTGTGGCTCCGGTATCAACTATTGTCACAAACTTTTGTTTTCGATTTTCAGATCCACATACATTAGTATGGAATAAGCATTGGCCAAATCATCCCCGTAGCATTCACGTATGGCACTTCTTCCTCGGTAGCATTGTCTTCATCATCCGCCACAGTCACACAAGCTAAAGTGTTCACCAGCCGCAACAGATTCACATAGGCAGCAACTTCTTATCCCTTTCCTTGTTTCTCCTTTTCAGCAAGAAGAGAACTTATCTTTCCTGATTTGGACAGTTTTATGCATGATGCCCAGGTTTTTGACATGTCCACCAAACCTTTTTACCACCGGTTGGCTTGTTTGTTTTTGAAGAAGAGGCATCCATATTTCCCTTGCCTTTGTCATCTTCATCTTGCATCTGATTGTCCTTCCTCCAGTCCTTACTCTTCTCCTTTTTCTGACTTAGAAGAAGAGGCAAGATAAGAAGTTAGACCAGTTGAGTGAAAATCCACCAGCTCGTCTGCTGCCGCAATTGCACTAGGCAAATCTTTAACTTTATGCCTACAGATTTTATTTTGTGCCCAATCCTGCATTCCCGAAATAAAATTGTGCAGTTTATCCTCATCCGACGTCCAACAACAAGGATGAAAAATCCTTCACATAGTCCCGAATGGAACCAGTCTGTCTCAATCGCTTCAAGAGATCCCTAGCAACCCAAGACTAATTGCTCGTCTGAAACTTATCCCTTAGCGTGTCACGAAGTTTCTCCCAAGTATCAACCTTGGGTCTGCTAGCACTTTCATCATTTGCATTTTTCGTTCGCCACCACAACACTGCATCTGTGAACACGTAATTTTTTTCCCATGCCTAAAATACTCCTAAAAATACTATAAAATAGTTTTAATTTCCTTTAAGAAATTTTTGGATTTTTATTTATTTTTATTTTTATTTTTTTAGCATTTATTTGAATTTTTAGCTTATTTAGTAGCATTACAAATCATGAAAATAACGAAAAAATACTTTATATTTTTACTTTTCACATTTTTAGATCTAATTGCATGTTAGTTGCATTCTTAAAACACAAAAAAGTAATACATTAGTTATTTTGGTTAATCAATTAGTCTTAGTTTAATAATCCATAGCTTAATTAATTAATTATTATATAAATTAGTGTAAAGGGCCAATTTTATAATTTAAGTTCTAAGTGTTATATTAGTTACTTAATGGCTAAACATGAAAAATAAAGAAGAAAAAGATTTAGGGCTGCCAGTGGTTCAAAGTCGAACTGGGCCAAGCTTGGAGGCCCAATGCACACAAATTCAGCCCCAGCCCAAATCAAATCAAAATCGACCCACACTTAAACGCCCAAAATGACCTCGTCTCTGAGGCTGTTGATCTCAGCCTTTGGATCAATTATGATCCAATGGTTGGGAGGTAATCACCCACCCCCCTTTTAAGTGTCGGAACCAACCCCCTAACCCCCTAGAACCCTCTCATTATCTATCTCTCTCAACTCACCAAAACCCTAGCCGTCCTAGGATCCTCCACCTTCCATCGCTGCTGGAAATTGCCTACGTCGGCGACACCTTCCCCAAATGACTCCATTTTTTTACCAGACAATCACCATTCGCCCCTCTCCTCAAAGCCCATAATCATTTCCCTCAAATCCCTCTAGGTCTCTCCGATTTTTAGATCTAAAAACCTAGAAAACTTAGTTTTTACCCCTTTTCTGATTTCTTCAAGGAATTTGTTCGGTTTGGTTCACAACTCACGTTGGTCGATTGCTCTTGACAGGAGCAATCCATTGAAGTTTGTTTTGGGTCATTTCGAAGTCACCGGATTCTGGCCAACTGACCACTGACCAGCCAAAGCTTCATCATCACCGATGTTCGTCGTTTTGCCTCAATCGTCGTCTCATTATTGAACTGAATCAGTGTACCTCTCTTCTCCTATTCCTTTGTTTCTTTTTCTGTTTTAGATTGTCAGTTAGATTTAATTTTGATTAGATTGGTTATTGATTGCATGATCATTAGTTTAATCGCATGTGTTTAAGCTAATTGAATCAATTTTAATTAATTTAGTGATTTAGCTAGGTTAAGTTAGTAGATTGTTTCTGTTTTATTTGTTCTTTGATTTTGTCTTAATTAGTTAATCTTTGATGTTTGAATGACAATTAAAAATTAGGGGTTGAAAGAGTAATAACAGAAAGCCTAAAGAGGGTAATTGAACCAAAATTATGGAATCTGAATAGTTTGCTTAGGAAGCTTCTAGAAAAGGGCTAAAGTGCAATAAAATGAAAGGAATTAGGTCACATTGGGGTTAAATGAGGTAAAATACAAAAGTTAAAAATGGCTAAAAAAAATATGAGGAATATATAGATAGAGAGCTTCCATTTTTCTGTTAAAAGGATGTTTTTTTCCTAAATTTTAGAGATTGACATTTCAGAATTATTCTCTGATTTTTATGTGCACATAACATAACAGATTGTCACCCATATATAATATAGATATCACTCACTAAAAAAATAATAAGAGAGGCGGGCATAATTTCCTTTTCTTCATTATCACGTTGATTTCTCCTCTTGAGTTCAAGGATAGAAACAGAAAAAATAAAAATAAAAATAATTCAAGGTTGCCTTTCCTTCTTTAAATTTTCTACTGGTTTTATTCCATTTGGCTGGGAGTTCAAGTTTGGTTGTTGGTTCTTTGTTCTTGCTGGTTACTGCTACTGTTTCTGCTATTTTTTTGTTGTTGTTTACTTCCTCTCCAAAGTCAGGATCTATTTTCTAGTTTGTCTATCTTGTTTAATGAGGTACTCACCTTAAATTTGAGTTGGCATGGATGAATTAATTTCTTAATTTGTTCCATGAAATCTTGATCTTCAATCAACATTCATATGCTGATTCTCTCATGATTAGTCTGTCAATTAGTAGATCTAAGTTTAGTTAACTTCAGTGTGGTTTATATCTGCTGGTTTGGTGTTTTGGATGATTAAAGCCAAAATCTTTTGCTCTAGCTCTTGCTCATTTGAAGTAATTGTAATTGTGTTATCCATGTGATTAACTCACTCAACAGGCATGTCATAGTGACTAACTTGAATAAGTCCAAGCATGCTTTACACATAATAACAATAGAACAAGTATAGACAAACCAGAAAAATCTGAAAAATGACGGAGTTTACCAGTTTTGTCTGTCCAAGTTAATTGTTAGCTTAAATCTTCATATCTGCTTGATGAAAATGCAATGGAACTTGGGTTGTCAAGTCTGCCTTCACGTGAGAGCAACAGGATTGCACTGATCAGATTTTACTATGGAAAAGATAGCATGAATTAGTCGCATAGACGGATTTAGGTTACAAGTTATGTAATCCATGACGTGATTTACATTTATGAATATTCAATTTTGATTTCTTGTTCGTGATTGATTACTTTGTTCATTAGATTCATATCCTGTAATACATGTACGTTTTTATATATTTTTAACTCAAATTAGTAGTTCAGATTCTATTGCAAAAATACAAAGTTAGATCTAGTGGGCTAAAAATGCAATTGGGCTTGAGATATGGCATTTGCCCAAGCGATTGTCAGGTCCACTAAGGACCTGATCGAGTATGAAAAGACAGCCCAATCAATGTGCAGTTGAGTTATTTCTCGGCTTTTGTGTTGGTTTTGGGCTCGATTTTTGTTCTTCCAGGATGGTGCCTTTGCCTCCACATGCGAAATTTGTGACATTCTGAAAATTTGGTGCCTTTGGCTCCAACTCGAGCCCATTAAATCAAATTTGACCTACGATGTTACTTTCCAAATTGGTGATTATGTATGTTTAACCCATTTAAAAGAGGGGCGAAATTAATGTCACCAAAGTATCACAAGTGTTGCAACAGATGCTTAACGACCGCTAATTCGAACTTTGAATCCATTCCCGCACATTCAGTAGTAGTTGAATTAGAATTAGTCTTGAATTGGTATTATTATAGTTATGTCATTGAATGTCTCCACCACTTCAGACCTCCACATATGATCTTAACGCTAGGAAATAAACAATTGATGAATATAGGTAGCTGCTTTAGGTGCGTTCAATAATAAATTGTCGTGATTATGGATACGATTCTCGTGGCATGTTCACGATAAGTAAACCCCAATTCGGACGTGCATTTCGTGTGACCCGACCATAACTTCGAATAATAATAAAATTAAACTGTTGTAAATCACGGGTACGTTTCACCTGGCGCAATTTGCAATATGTACAAAAATAAACAAGTGTGTGACATCCCGATTTGTTTAAACCAATTCCATAAATATTAAAAGCGATTCAAAAAGTGAAAAGTGCACAATAGGTTTCAAATATGTAGTAATTCTAGTTAATAAGGCCAATTATTAATAGATGAGCGACCGTGCCAGAACTACGGAACCCGAGAATGCCTAAAACCTTCTCCAGGGTTAACAGAATTCCTTACCCGGTCTTCTGATTTCGTGGACATTAGAACAGACTCAAACTTTCCTCGATCTGGGATTTAAAATAAACTGGTGACTTGGGACACCATAATAATTATTCAAAGTGGAGACTATGAATCAAAGAAATAATCACACTTCAATTAATGTCACTTCAATTGGAAAAACTCTCTATCCCCTAGGGAAAAAGGAGTGTGACAACATCTCCTGTGAAATCACGCACCGCCATGGTGAGTCTGTCCTTCTCGAGGACGTGAGAATAGAAAAGTAATGCTCCAAGTCCCATAAGAAGTTTTCCAGTTCCTTGCCGTCTCTCACGGCATCAAATGCCTAGCTCTGGAATCTTAATTTTGGTATGTTCTTCACCTCCTTGGGGCACATTTGCAACAGCCCGTCGGAGGATCTGAATTTTCGTTTTAAGATCCTCGTTCTCCTTCTGTAATTTTTTCAACTGCTCTGCAGCAGTTTCCTGGAAAGCCTTCAATTCCACCAGTTGGGTATCAACACTCTTACGAACGTGTTGAAGTTCTGTGTTGACATCATGGATCTGCATCAGAATATACACCAGATCTACTGCGTCATCAGCAATTCCCACCAGTGCCTCTAACTTCTGAAGCCTTTCACGAAGTTCTGCATTTTCAGCCATGATAATTTCAAGATCTTTCCGACATTGCTCTGATACCAGTTTTTACAGGGTCAATTTTTTTTCGTATTGACACTTCATGGTAGTCACGCAACAATGACTCAACCCTCTTTCTTTTTCCATCACGTTTTTGGCTTAACACTTAGATTATGAAAACATATAGAAATCAGACAAGGCACACATGTACATTAATCTCATCCCAACTTTGTATTAAACTCGTGCTACAAAGAAGCACATAAACACAACCTTACAAAAAGGATTCAAAAGCAGCCTACACTCTGCCTAGACTAAGAATACATAGGCAAACATTTTTGGCTCTCAGCCTTATCCTATCTAGAAGCTGACATCCCCAACTGCAAAGGAATTTGAATTTTAAAATTCAAACCTGACAATTGCCCACATCCCCACATTGCCACTATGCTGAAAAACAGGAAACGGCCCAAACTGGCTAACTGCCCTGCATGTGCGTAGCACATAAGCGCAACCTTTGAATTTGGCGCCAACTGTCCAACTCTGTTATGTCTTCGCGCCAAGCCCTCATGCAGCATGCCTTGCGCTCATGTCTGCCACTGCTACTTGCCCAGGTCGCCCATGACACTGCTATGCCCGCGCCCATCTGCCTTGCCACGCCCTGCCTTAGGTTGCTTTAGTTTTTACAGCCTTTGCTATGCTTCTACTGTCAGTTGTCTTTGCCTTGCCATGGCCACGCCAATGCCATGGTCTTGTCATATGTTGGCACCTTAGCCACGCAAATGCCATGGTCTTGTCATATGTTGGCACCTTAGCCACATGTCGTCGTGCCATAGCCCATGCCCATCAACACCTGCCCATATCTGTCAGCCTTGTCAACATGATGCCACAGTTATCTGTTGTTGTGATGTTCTGAGACGTTTGATTTTGCCTAGTAAAGTTATGGGTTTCTGTATTGGGCTTCCTATCTGGATCATCACATACTCCCATTCTCTCAGGCCCAATTATAAATATTCAGACTAGCCCAATTGTAGATATCAGACTAAGCCCATAATTCTAGTTAGTTAGCGCATAGCAAATAATAAAAGGACACTTGTCCAAGTCTGTTAGGAAAAGATTCTTTTTGTCATGTATAAATATACTAGTCCTTGTACAGTTTCATACACACAGAAATTGAGAGAAAAATTCTTTCTACAATATTTGTTTACATTTTCATGGTATCAGAGCAGGTGTAGAATTTCTGCAAAATCAATTCATATTCTTTTTTCTTCTTCTTTCTTTTTTGATTTACGATGGCAGTAATTCCCCTTCCTCTTGTTGGAAATACCAGTAACTCCTCTACTGAAAGGAGTGATGGATCTAGTGTAACTGATACAATAGATTCATCACATGCCTTTTATTTACATCCTTCAGACTATCCCGGCATGAACTTGGTCTCCACTGTCTTTGATGGCAGAAGCTATGGAGGCTAGAGAAGAGTCGTGGTGATATTTCTTTCAGCTAAGAACAAGCTAGGATTCATTGATGGATCCCTAGTTGTTCCTGCTGTTGAATCTGGTTTGCTCAAACATTGGACCAGATCCAATGATATGATTCTTTCTTGGTTGCTCAATTCTCTCTCAAAAGAAATTGTTGAGAGTGTTCCATATTCCCAAAGTGCAAAAGTCTTGTGGTCTGACCCGGAAGACAGATTTGGTCAAGCAAGTGGTGCAAAATTGTTTCAATTACAAAAAGAACTTAGTGTTGTGACACAAGGAAGCTCTAGCATTTCTAGCTATTTTACCAAAATGAAAAGCTTATGGAACGAACTAGATGCTCTTAATACATTTTCTGCTTGTTCTTGTGATTGTACCTGTGGTGCTAAAGTCAAAGGAATTAAGTCACACCAAGATGAAAGGTTGTTGCAATTCATTATGGGTCTAAACGACATCTTCATTGGTGTTAGAAGCAATATCTTATTATCTTCCCCCTTGCCTACTATTGGTCAAGCATATTCCCTAGTCATTCAAGATGAAAAGCAAAGGGAAATTCATGTTGCACCCGCCTATCCGACAGATTCAGCATCCTTTTTGGTACAAAACCATCATGGAAATAAGTTCAATGACTATACGGCTAACTACAACAATTCTGAATCTAAGAAAGGATCTTTGTTCTGCAATTATTGTAAGAAGACAAACCATACCATTGAAAAATGTCATAGGCTTCATGGTTATCCAGAGGGAGCGAAGTTCACTAAGTGTAAGAAGTATCAGGGACAAGCTCAATCTAACCAATTTTATACCACTAGTGAAGCCTCCCATTCAGATGACATCAGTGCAGATTTAAAGAGTTTGGGTCCAGAAAAGGTTTCTCAGCTTATGCAGATTCTGGAACAGATGAATCAGAAGAATAACAACACCACTGAAGCTTCTATCAACCTAAGTTGTGCTGGTATGGTGCAGTTTTTTAGTTCTTATGTTTGTTTGTTACATATCAATAGTCATTCTTGGATGTTAGACAGTGGAGCAACTGAGCACATGACTTTTGATAAAGATCTTTTTACAAATCTCACATTATTGCCCAAACCTATAATGGTTAATCTACCAAATTCTCATAGAGTCAAGGTTACTCAATCAGGTTCTATTTGTCTTCTGTCTAATTTGGTGCTTCATGATGTACTTTATATACCTTCTTTCATGTTTAACTTGCTATCAGTTCACAAAGTTTGCAAATATCTTCACAACTATCTTCTATTTACGCCTAATTCTTGTCTCATGTTGCAAGTCCCTTCACTGAAGAGCCCACTGGTTCTTGGTAAAGAAGAAGGAGGCCTATATATTCTCAAGTCTAAGAAGAAGAATTCCAATTCAAGTCTAAAGAAACTGTTCAATTTAAGTCCAAGTTGTCTGTCTTTTACAAATTCTGCTCATTTTTTACTAGTTGTTCCAGTTTTTTTGATTCAAATGTAAAAGAAAAGCTATGGCATTATAGACTAGGGAATATGCCTTTGAGAAATATGAAGCATACTATTCCAGTTTCCTCCTCTTCCTTAAAGTTCACTTGTCCATGTATTATTTGTCTTATGGCTAGGCAAACTAGGTTACCATTCTCATCTACTACAATCTTTACCAAATCTGTTTTTGAATTAATATATGTGGATACCTGGGGCCTCTATAAATCTTCAACACATGATGGTTTTAAATACTTTGTGACTATTGTAGATGATTTTAGTAGAGCCACTTGGACTCATTTGATAAGTACCAAATCCAATACTTTTTCTATCATGCAGTCTTTCATTTCTATGGTTGAAAGACAATTTAATTCCCATGTTAAAATCATTAGATCAGATAATGCTTTTGAGCTAGGTAGTGGTACATATCAATCTGATTTCTTTAAATCCAAAGGCATTCTCCATCAAACCTCCTGTGTCTCTACTCCACAGCAAAATGGAGTTGTGGAGAGAAAACACAAGCACTTACTAGAGACTGCCAGGGCTTTATTGTTTCAGTCTCATTTGCCCATAATTCATTGGGGTGAATGTTTATTGACAACCACATATTTGATAAATAGATTTCCTTCCACAGTTCTGAACTACAAAACACCTTATGAAAAATTGTTTAAAGTTAAGCCTGATTATTCACATCTTAAAATCTTTGGATGCCTTTGTTTCACTTCTACTCTTGTCACTCACAGAACAAAATTTCAACCCAGGGCTTTACCATGTGTTTTTATGGGGTATCCTTATAACAAGAAAGGTTACAAAGTTTTTAACCTTCAAACAATGCAAATAACTATTTCAAGAGATGTAGTACTTCATGAGGAATACTTTCCCTTCCTCAATAGTAAGAATTCTACTAACTTCTTTCCTACCAGTACTATTCTTCCTGAGAATGTTGAGTCTGTTCCTGAGCCTATTGTTTCTGAGACTGTTCCTACTCCTGCCATACACCTAAATCACCATTCTACAGTACCTGAGTCTTTTAATCATTATGTGCCTGACCCTGACTCCTCTCGTTCTGGTTCTCCTCCCTCTGGTTCAACTACACCAGAGCCTATTTTGCAACAGTTAGTTAGGCACTCCTCTAGAACTCACAAAAGACCTTCTTATCTAGATGATTACATTTGCAATGTTGTGCACTTAACAGATGTTACTTCTAATTGTTTCCTTAGCCCTATTGAATCTGATTCTCTTTCTTTTGCCAATTTATCTTCTACTAACCAAGTCATGCTCAACTCTGTTGCTAATATTCAAGAACCACTTAGTTATGTTCAGGAAGCACATCACCCTGGTTGGCAGGAAGCCATGGCCAAGGAAATTTCTGCCTTAAAGTTGAACAAGACTTGGGATGTTGTGTTATTGCTTCCTGGTAAGAAGGCACTGCCATCAAAATGGGTTTATAAAGTCAAACAACATTCTGATGGCAGTTTGGAAAGATTGAAGGCTAGGTTGGTGATTCGAGGTGATATTCAACAGGAAGGTGTGCACTATAATGAGACATTTTCACCAGTGGTGAAAATGACTACTATAAGGTGTATTTTGGCTACAGCTCTAAAAAGGGGGTGGGGTCTTTTTCAGCTGGACGTTAACAATACCTTTCTTCATGTGAAGAGGTCTACATGAAGTTTCCAACTGGACTCAACCCTCCTTCTCCTAACCATGTCTGTTTTCTTAAAAAGTCCATTTATGGACTCAAACAGGCATCCAGACAATGGTATGCTAAGCTCACATTTGCCCTTAATTTCAAAGGTTACACTCACTTCTTAAATGATTATTCTTTATTTTTTAAAAAGGCAGATGGTTTCAGTTCTATAGTTGCAGTTTATGTGGATGACATTTTGCTAACTGGCAACAATCCAGCAAAGTTACAGTCTTTGAAAGTGTTCTTAGACACAGAGTTCAAAATTAAGGATCTTGGACAATTACATTATTTTTTGGGAATAGAAGTGATTCAGGAGCCTTATGGTCTTTTTCATTCTCAAAGGAAGTTTGTTTTGGACTTGCTACAAGAGTTTGATTCCTTACATTTATCACCAGTTTCTGCTCCTTTAGATTCAACCGCCAAATTACAAATAAATGAAGGGAAGCCTATTTCTGATCCTACCCTATACAGGCACCTGTTGGAAAAGCTGAATTACCTCACTCATACAAGGCCGGACTTGTCTTTCACTGTACAACATCTCAGCCAGTACATGCAGGATCCCCTTGAGCCTCATCTTGCTGCTGTTCTTCGAGTTCTTCGATATTTGTTGAAAGACCCAGGCTTAGGGTTATTCATGTCTGCTTATCCTTCTTTTGAACTTATGGCTTTCTGCGATTCTGATTGGGGTACCTGTCCAGACACAAGAAAATCGGTTAGTGGTTTCTACATATCCCTTGGGTCTTCGCCAATATCATGAAAATCGAAAAGGCAGACATCTATTTCATTAAGCTCCGCAGAGACTGGGTAGAGATCTATGCGGAGAGTGGTGGCAGAACTTACATTGCTTATTCGTCTCTTTGAGGACCTCTCTGTTCCAGTCCCTTTGCCGGTTCCTCTTTACTCCGACAGTGTGGCAGTGATTCACATAGCTAAAAACCTGGTATTTCACGAACGGACAAAGCATGTCGAAATCGACTACCATTTCGTCCGTCAGCAGTCATTGGCCGGTCTGATCTCTTTGTCTTTCATTCGATCTACAAACCAACTGGCCGATCTCTTCACAAAGTCACTCACCAGACCTTTACACACAACTCTCCTTCACAAGTTGGGTGTTTCGTCTTCCCCTACAACTTGAGGTGGGGTGTTGGAGTTGTGATGTTCTGAGACGTTTGGTTTGCCCTAGTAAAGTTATGGGTTTCTGTATTGGGCTTCCCATCTGGATCATCACATACTCCCATTCTCTTAGGCCCAATTGTAAATATTCAGACTAGCCCAATTGTAAATATCAGACTAAGCCCATTAATTCTAGTTAGTTAGTGCATAGCAAATAATAAAAGGACACTTGTCCAAGTCTGATAGGAAAAGATTCTTTTTGTCATGTATAAATATACTAGTCCTTGTACAGTTTCATACACACAGAAATTGAGAGAAAAATTCTTTCTACAATATTTGTTTATATTTTCATTATCATAGGGCCATGTCGAGGCCCATCATGTAAATCCCTCGTCCCGCCCATGCCATGTTCGATCAATCAAGCCGAAGGGCTAACAGACCACGGTAAAATTGCAAAGAAGTAAAAAACCAACTTCTCCGAAGACGGATCTGTTCTGGTGTAAAGAAAATATAACAGTTCAAAGGCTTACTTAATAGTCATTTCAGAATATTAACAAACCTAATCACAAAAAGTTTACTCTTTGCCGTTAATAAAATTTTTAGGGCATGAATTCCTGAGACAGAGACTGTGTGAATGCCCTCTTTCTCGCAAATGACACCACTTTGTGGAGGCTTTATCTTATGTTTTAGTTTCGATTATTGGATATTTTATCATCTAATAAAATTTTATATCTATTGTCTTTATAACTGGGGAACTTCAGCCCCGTATGCTGAAGTTCCCCAGTTATAAAGACAAAAACTTCAGCATACGGGGCTGAAGTTCCCCCAGTTACACTGGGGAACTTCAGCTCTAGAGCTGAAGTTTTCGTCTTTATAACTGGGGAACTTCAGC
>ML387161.1:725-14058 GCA_005239525.1 Nicotiana knightiana | reverse complement strand
CTTGATCATTTTGAAGCGTTGGTAATGGTTCCTTGGGTCGTATTTGATGTCCCGGAAAAATATCATGAGATCTGGTACCGGCTCCGTACCAAGGCGTCCCGCTTGGCCATGGCAGGCGATAATACAGGCACGCCTGGCGGAATTCCAGTTTAATTGCCATAAAATGAAAAAAATGTAACTTGATCATTTCGAAGCGTTGGTTATGGTTCCTTGGGTCGTATTTGATGTCCAGTAAAAATATCATGCTTTCCGGTACCGGCTCCGTACCAAGGCGTCCAGTCTGGACCATGGCATGCGCTAATACAGGCACGACTAGCGTAATTCCAGTTTAATTGCCATAAATTGGCAAAAAATGTAACGTGATCATTTTGAAGCGCTGGTTATGGTTCATTGGGTCGTATTTAATGTCCTAGACAAATATCATGCAATCCTGTACCGGCTCCGTACCATGGCGTCCGGCCTGGATCATGTCAGGCGATAATACAGGCACGATTTGCGAAATTTCAGTTTAATTGCCGTAAAATCCCAAAAACTGTAACATGATCATTTCGAAGCGTTGGTTATGGTTCCTTGGATTGTATTTGCGGTCACGGACAAATATCATGCGATCCGGTACCAGCTCCGTACCAAGGCGTCCGACCTGGACCATGTCAAGCGATAATACAGGTACGACTAGCGGAATTATAGTTTAATTGCCATAAAATTCCAAAAAATGTAACTTGATCATTTTGAAGAGTTTTTTATGGTTCCTTGGGTCGTATTTGATGTCCCGGAAAAATATCATGCTATCCGGTACCGGCTCCGTACCAAGGCATCCAGTCTGGACCATGGCAGTCGATAATACAGGCACGACTAGCGGAATTCCAGTTTTGTTGTCATAAAATGCCAAAAGATATATATTAATCATTTCGAAGCATTGGTTATGGTTACTTGGGTCCTATTTGACGTCCGGGAGAAATATCATGTGATCCGGTATCGGCTTCGTACCACGGCGTCCGGCCTGGACTATGGCAGGCGATAATATAGGCACGGCTGGTGGAGTTCCAGTTTAATTGCACTAAAATTCCAAAAAATATGACTTGATCATTTCGAAGCATTGGTTAAGGTTCCTTGGGTCGTATTTGATGTCCCTAAAAAATATCATGTGATTCGGTAGCGGTTACGTACAAGGGCGTCCAGCCTGGACCATGAAAGGCGATAATACAGGCACGGCTTGGCAGAATTCCAATTTAATTGCCAAAAAATTCCTAAAAATGTAACTTGATCATTTCAAAGAGTTGGTTATGGTTTCTTGGGTTGTATTTGATGTCTCGGACAAATACCATACGGTTCGGTACCGGCTCCATACCAAGGTGTCCGACCTGGACCATGGCAGGCGATAATAGAGGCACGACTGGCGGAATTCCAGTTTAATTGCCATAAAATGCCAAAAAATGTAACTTGATCATTTAAAAGCTTTCGTTATGGTTTCTTGGGTTCTATTTGATGTCTCGGACAAATATCTNTGGTAGGCGATAATACAGGCACGACTAGCGTAATTCCAGTTTAATTGCCATAAAATGGCAAAAAATGTAACTTGATCATTTCGAAGCGCTGGTTATGGTTCATTGGGTCGTAGTTAATGTCCCAAACAAATATCATGCAATCCTGTACCGGCTCCGTACCAAGGCGTCCGGCTTGGACCATGTCAGGCGATAATACAGGGAAAATTGGCAAAATTTCAGTTTAATTGCCATAAAATCCCAAAAGTTGTAACATGATCATTTCGAAGCGTTGGTTATGGTTCCTTGGATTGTATTTGCGGTCACGGAAAAATATCATGCGATCCGGTACCAGCTCCGTACGAAGGCGTCCGGGCTGGACCATGTCAAGCGATAATACGGGTACGACTAGCGTAATTCCAGTTTAATTGCCATAAAATTCCAAAAAATGTAACTTGATCATTTTAAAGCGTTGTTTATGGTTCCTTGGGTCATATTTGATGTCCCAGACAAATATCATGCTATCCGGTACCGGCTCCGTACCAAGGCGTCCAGTCTGGACCATGGCAGGCGATAATACAGGCACGACTGGCGGAATTCCATATTAATTGCCATAGAATGCCAAAAAAAATAACTTGATCATTTCGAAGCGTTGGTTATGGTTCCTTCAGTCGTATTTGATGCCCCGGAGAAATCTCATGTGATCCGGTATAGGCTCCGTACCCAAGCGTCCGGCCTGGACTATGGAAGGCGATAATACAGGCACGACTGGCGAAATTCCAGTTTAATTGCCATAAAATTCCAAAAAATGTAACATGATCATTTCGAAGTATTGGTTATGCTTCCTTGGGTCGTATTTAATGTCCCTGAAAAATATCATGCGATTCGGTATCGGCTA
Source organism: Nicotiana knightiana (assembly GCA_005239525.1). NCBI lineage: Eukaryota > Viridiplantae > Streptophyta > Magnoliopsida > Solanales > Solanaceae > Nicotiana > Nicotiana knightiana. Next base: position 11,679 of record ML387161.1, on the reverse strand, counting down.
TGTACCAAGGCGTCCGGCCCGGACCATGGCAGGAGATAATACAGGCACGACTTGGCAGAATTCCAGTTTAATTGCCATAAAATGCAAAAAAATGTAACTTGATCATTTCGAAGCGTTGGTTATGGTTCCTTGGGTCGTATTTGATGTCCCTGATAAATATCATGGTGTCAGGTACCGGCTCCGTACCAAGGCGTCCGGCTTGGACCATGGCAGGCGATTATACAGGCACGACTAGCGAAATTCCAGTTTAATTGTCATAAAAGGCCAAAAAATGTAACTTGATCCTTTCGAAGAGTTGGTTATGGTTTCTTGGGTTGTATTTGATGTCCTAGAAAAATACCATGCGGTTCGGTACCGGCTCCGTACCAAGGTGTCCAACCTGGACCATGGCAGGCGATATTACATGCATGACTGGCGGAATTCCATTTTAATTGCCATAAAATGCCAGAAAATGTAACTTGATCATTTCGAAGCGTTGGTTATGGTTCCTTGTGTTGNGGACCATGGCAGGCGATAATACAGGCACGGCTGGCGGAATTCCAATTTAATTGCCATAAAATGCCAAAAAATTTAACTTAATAATTTCCACAATTTTTTTATGGTTCTTTGGGTCGTATTTGATGTCCCAGAGAAATATCATGTGATTCGGTGCAGGCTCCGTACCAAGGCGTCCGGCTTAGACCATGGCACGCGATAATACAGGCACGACTGGCGGAATTCCAGTTTAATTGCCATAAAATGCCAAAAAAATGTAACTTGATCATTACGAAGTTTTGACTATGGTTCTTTGGCTCGTATTTGATTTCCCGGACTTATATCATGTGATTAGGTACTGTCTACCTACCAAGGCGTCTGGCCTAGACCATGGCATGCGATAATACATGCATGACTTGGCAGAATTCCAGTTTAATTGCCATAAAATGCCAAAAAATGTAACTTGATCATTTCGAAGAGTTGGTTATGGTTACTTGGGTCATATTTGATGTCCCGGACAAATATCATGCGATCCGGTACCGGCTCCATACCAAGGTGTCCGGCCTGGACCATGGATGGCGATAATACATGCACGACTGGCGGAATTCCAGTTTAATTGTCATAAAATGTAACTTGATCATTTCGAAGCGTTGGTTATGGTTCCTTGGGTCATATTTGATGTCCCGGACAAATATCTTGCAATCTGGTACCGGCTCCGTACCAAGGCGTCCGGCCTGGACCCTGGCAGGCAATAATACAGGCACGGCTAGCAAAATTCCAGTTTAATTGCCATAAAATGCCAAAACATGTAACTTGATGATTTCAAAGCGTTGGTTATGATTCCTAAGGACGTATTTGATGTCCGGACAAATATCATGCGATTCGGAACCGGCTCCGTACCAAGGCATCCCTCCTTGACCATGGCAGGCGATAATACAGGCACGACTGGCAGAATTCCAATTTAATTGCCATAAAATGCCAAAAAATGTAACTTGATCATTTCGAATTGTTGGTTAAGGTAACATGGATCGTATTTGCTGTCCCGGATAAATATCATGTGATCTGGTATCGGCTCCGTACCAAGGCGTCCGGCCTGGACCATGGCTAGCGATAATATAGGCACGACTAGCGAAATTCCAGTTTAATTGCCATAAATTGGTAAAAAATGTAACTTGATCATTTCGAAGCGCTGGTTATGGTTCCTTGGGTCGTATTTGATGTCCCGGACATATATCATGCAATCCGGTGCCGGCTCCATACCAAGGCGTCCGGCCTGGACCATCTCAGGCGATAATAGAGGCACAATTGGCGGAATTCCAGTTTAATTGCCATAAAATCCCAAAACCGTAACATGATCATTTCGAAGCGTTGGTTATGGTTCCATGGATAGTATTTGTGGTCATGGACAAATATCATCCAATCTGGTACAGGCTTCGTACCAAGGCGTCCGGCCTGGACAATTTCAAGCGATAATACAGGTACGACTAATGGAATTCCAGTTTAATTGCCATAAAATTCCCAAAAATGTAACATGATCATTTCGAAGCATTGTTATGGTTCCTTGGGTCGTATTTGATGTCCTAGAGAAATATCATGCGAACAGGTACCGGCTCCGTGCCAAGGTGTTCGGCCTGGACCTTCGCTGGCGATAATACAAGCACGACTAGCGGAAATCAAGTTTAATTGCCATAAAATGCCAAGAAATGCAACTTGATCATTACGAAGCATTGGTTATGGTTCCTTGGGTCGTATTTGATGTCCCGAAAAACTATCATGCAATTCGGTACCGGCTACATACCAAGGCGTCCGGGCTGGACCATGGTAGGCGATAATACAGGCACAACTTGGTGGAATACCAGTTTAATTTCCATAAAATGCCAAAATATGTAACTTGATCATTTCGAAGAGTTGGTTATGGTTCCTTTGGTTGTGTTTGATGTCCTGGACAAATATCATGCGATCCGGCACCAACTCCTTACCAAGGCATCCGGCCTTGACCATGGATGGCGATAATATAGGCACGACTGGCGGAATTCCAGTTTAATTGCCATAAAATGCCAAAATATTTAACTTGATCATTTCGAAGCGTTGGTTATGGTTCCTTAGGTCGTATTTGATGTCTCGGAAAAATACCATGTGATCCGGTACCAGCTCCGTTCCAAGGCGTCCGGCCTGGACCATAGCAGACGATAATACAAGCACGACTAGCAGAATTTCAGTTTAATTGCCATAAAATTTCAAAAAATTTAACTTGATCATTTTGAAGTGTTGGTTATGGTTCCTTGAGTCATATTTGATGTCCCGAACAAATATCTTGCGATCTGGTACTCGCTCCGTACCAAGGCGTCCGGCCTGGACCCTAGGAGGCGATAATACAGGCACAACTAGCATAATTCTAGTTTAATTGCCATAAAATGCCAATACATGTAACTTGATCATTTTGAAGCGTTGCTTATGGTTCCTAAGGCTGTATTTGATGTCTAGATAAATATCATGCGATCCGGAACCAGCTCCGTACAAAGGCGTCTGGCCTGGACCATGGCAGGCGATAATACATGCACGACTGGCGGAATTCCAATTTAATTGCCATAAAATGCCAAAAAATGTAACTTGATCATTTCAAAGCATTCCTTATGGTTCCATGGGTAGTATTTTCTATCCCTGACAAATATCATGCGATTCGGTACCGGCTCCATACCAAGGCGTCCGGCCTGGACCATGGCAGGCGATAATACAGGCACGACTGGCGGAATTCCAGTTTAATTGCCATAAAATACCAAAACATGTAACTTGATCATTTCGAAGCGCTGCTTATGGTTCCTTGGGTCGTATTTGATGTCCCGAACAAATATCATGCGATCCACTACCGGCCCCGTACCAAGGCGTTTGGCCTGGACCATGGCCGGCGATAATACAGGGACGATTGGCTGAATTCTAGTTTAATTGCCATAAAATGCCAAAAAATATAACATAATCATTTTTGAAGTGTTGGTTATGGTTCCTTGGGTCGTATTTTCTGTCCCTGACAAATATCATGCGATCCACTACCAGCTCCGTACCAAGGCGTCCGGCCTGGACCATGGCAAGCGATAATACATGTACGACTAGCGGAATTCCAGTTTAATTACCATGAAAATCCAAAAAGATAACTTGATCATTTCGAACTTTGGTTATGGTTCCTTGGGTCGTATTTGATGTCCCAGAAAAATATCATGTTATCCGGTACCAGCTCGGTACCAAGGCGTCCGTCCTGGACCATGGCAGGCGATAATACAGGCACAACTGGCGGAATTCCAATTTAATTGCCAAAAAATGTAACTTGATCATTTCGAAATGTTGGTTTTGGTTCCTTCGGTCGTATTTGATGTCCCGGACAAATATCATGCGATCCGGTAACGGCTACGTACAAAGGCGTTCGGCCTGGACCATGGAAGGCGATAATACAGGCACGACTGGAGGAATTCCAATTTAATTGCCATAAAATGCCAAAAAATATAACATAATCATTTTTGAAGCGTTGGTTATGGTTCCTTGGGTCGTATTTTCTGTCCCGGACAAATATCATGCGATCCACTACCAGCTCCGTACCAAGGCATCCGGCCTGGACCATGGCAAGCGATAATACAGGTACGACAAGCGGAATTCCAGTTTAATTGCCATAAAAATCCAAAAAGATAACTTGATTATTTCGAAGCTTTGGTTATGGTTTCTTCCGTCGTATTTGATGTCTCAGAAATATATCATGCTATCCGGTACCAGCTCAGTACCAAGGTGTCCGTCCTGGACCATGGCAGGCGATAATACAGGCACGACTGGCGGAATTCCAGTTTAATTGCCATAAAATGCCAAAAAATGTAACTTGATCATTTCGAAACGTTGGTTATGGTTCTTTCGGTCGTATTTGATGTCCCTAAAAAATATCATGCTATCCGGTACCAGCTCGGTACCAAGGCGTCCGTCCTGGTCCATGGCAGGCGATAATACATGCACGACTGGCGGAATTCCAGTTTAATTGCCATAAAATGCCAAAAGATGTAACTTGATCATTTGGAAACGTTGGTTATGGTTCCTTCGGTCGTATTTGATGTCCCGGACAAATATCATGCGATCCGGTAACGGCTACGTACCAAGGTGTTCGGCGTGGACCATGGAAGGCGATAATACAGGCACGACTTGAGGAATTCCAATTTAATTGCCATAAAATGCCAAAAAATATAACATAATCATTTTTGAAGCGTTGGTTATGGTTCCTTGGGTCGTATTTTCTGACCCGGACAAATATCATGCGATCCACTACCAGCTCCGTACCAAGGCATCCGGCCTGGACCATGGCAAGCGATAGTACAGGTACGACAAGTGGAATTCTAGTTTAATTGCCATAAAAATCCAAAAAGATAACTTGATCATTTCGAAACTTTGGTTATGGTTTCTTGCGTAGTATTTGATGTCTCGGAAATATATCATGCTATCCGGTACCAGCTCAGTACCAAGGCGTCCGTCCTGGACCATGGCAGGCGATAATACAGGCACGACTGGCGGAATTCCAGTTTAATTGCCCTAAAATGCCAAAAAATGTAACTTGATCATTTTGAAACGTTGGTTATGGTTCCTTGGGTCGTATTTTCTGACCCGGACAAATATCATGCGATCCACTACCAGCTCCGTACCAAGGCATCCGGCCTGGACCATGGCAGGCGATAATACAGGCACGACTGGCGGAATTCCAGTTTAATTGCCATAAAATGCCAAAAAATGTAACTTGATCATTTCAAAACGTTGGTTATGGTTCCTTCGGTCGTATTTGATGTCCCTGAAAAATATCTTGCTATCCGGTACCAGCTCGGTACCAAGGCGTCCGTCCTGGTCCATGGCAGGCGATAATACAGGCACGACTGGCGGAATTCCAGTTTAATTGCCATAAAATGCCAAAAGATGTAACTTGATCATTTTGAAACGTTGGTTATGGTTCCTTCGGTCGTATTGATGTCCCGGACAAATATCATGCGATCCGGTAACGGCTACATACCAAGGCGTTCGGCCTGGATCATGGCAAACGATAATACAGGCACGACTGGAGGAATTCCAGTTTAATTGCCCTAAAATGCCAAAAAATGGTTTGGTTATGGTTCCTTGGGTTGTATTTGACGTCCCGGACAAATATCATGCGATTCAAAACCGGCTACATACCAAGGCGTCTGGGCTGGACCATGGCAGGCGATAATACAGGCACAACTTGGCGGAATACCAGTTTAATTACCCTAAAATGCCAAAACATTCTACTTGATCATTTCGAAGAGTTGGTTATGGTTCCTTGGGTCGTATTTTCTGTCCCGGACAAATATCATGCGATTCGGTACCGGCTCCATACCAAGGCGTCCAGCCTGGACCATGGCAGGCGATAATACATGCACGACTTGCGAAATTCTAGTTTAATTGCCATAAAATGCCAAAAAATGTAACTTGATCATTTCGAAGCGTTGGTTATGGTTCCTTGGGTTGTATTTGACGTCCCGGACAAATATCATGCGATTCAAAACCGGCTACATACCAAGGCGTCTGGGCTGGACCATGGCAGGCGATAATACATGCACGACTTGCGAAATTCTAGTTTAATTGCCATAAAATGCCAAAAAATGTAACTTGATCATTTCGAAGCGTTGGTTATGGTTCCTTGGGTCCTATTTGATGTCCTGGACAAATATCATGCTATCTGATACCGTCTTAGTACCAAGACATCCAGCCTGGACCATGGCAGGCGATAATATAGGCACGACTAGCGCAATTCCAGTTTAATTTCCATAAAATGTCAAAAAATTTAACTTGATTATTTCGAAGCGTTGGTTATGGTTACTTGGGTCGTATTTGATGCCCCAGACAAATATCATGCTATCAAATACCGACTCCGTACCAAGGCGTCCGACCTGGACCATGGCAGGCGATAATATAGCCACGACTGGCGAAATTCCAGTTTAACTGCCATAAAATGCCAAAAAATGTACCTTGATCATTTTGAAGCATTGGTTATGGTTCCTTGGGTCGTATTTGATGTGCCAGAAAAATATTATGCGATCCGGTACCGGCTCTGTACCAAGGCCTCCGGCCTGGACCATGGAAGGCGATAATACAGGNCAAAAAATGTAACTTGATCATTTCGAAGTGTTGGTTATGGTTCCTTGGGTCGTATTTGATGTCTTGGACAAATATCATGTGATCCGGTATCGGGTCCATACCAAGGCGTCCGGCCTGGACCATGTCAGGCGATAATACAGGCACGACTGGCGCAATTCCAGTTTAATTGCCATAAAATGCCAAAAAATGTAACATGATTATTTTGAAGCATTCGTTGTGGTTACTTGGGTCGTATTTCATGTCCAGGACAAATATCATGCGTTCCGGTATTGGCTCTTTACCAAGGCGTCCGGCCTGGACTATGGCAGGCTATAATACAGGCACGACTTGCGGAATTCCAGTTTAATTGACATAAAATGCCAAAAAATTTAACTTGATCATTTCGAAGCGTTGGATAAGGTTCATTGGGTTGTATTTGATGTATCGGACAAATATCATGCGATCCGGTACCGGCTTCGTACCAAGATGTCCGACCTGGACCATGGCAAGCGATAAACCAGGCACGACTGCCGGAATTCCAGTTTAATTGCCATAAAATGCCAAAATATGTAACTTGATCTTTTTGAAGTGTTGGTTATGGTTCCGTGGGTCGTATTTGATGTCCCGGAAAAATATCATACGATCCGGTACCGGCTCCGTACGAAGGCGTCAGGCCTGCACCATGGCACGCGATAATACATGCCCTTATAGTAGAATGCCAGTTTAATTGCCATAAAATGCCAAAAAATATAACTTGATCATTTCGAAGCGTTGGTTATGGTTCCTTGGGTCGTATTTGATGTCTTGGACAAATATCATGCGATCCGATACCAGGTCCATACCAAGGCGTCCGGCCTGGACCATGGCACGCGATAATATAGGCACGAGTGGCGGAATTCCAGTTTAATTGCCATAAAATGCCAAAAAATGTAACTTGATCATTTTAAAACGTTGGTTATGGTTCCTTGGGTCGTATTTGAGTTCCATAAAAAATATCATGCGATCTGGTCCCGGCTCCATACCAAGGCGTCCGGCCTGGACTAGGGCAAGCGATAATAGTGGCACGACTTGCGGAATTCAAGTTTAATTGACATAAAATGCCAAAAATGTAACTTGATCATTTTAAAACGTTGGTTATGGTTCCTTGGGTCGTATTTGAGTTCCATAAAAAATATCATGCGATCTGGTCCCGGCTCCATACCAAGGCGTCCGGCCTGGACCATGGCAGGCGATAATACAGGCACAACTAGCGGAATTCCAGTTTAATTGCCATAAAATGCCAAAAAATGCAACTTGATCATTTCGAAGCGTTGACTATGGTTACTTGGGTTGTATTTGATGTCCCGGGAAAATATCATGCAATCTGGTACCGGCTCAGTACCAAGGCCTTCGACCTGGACCATGACAGGCGATAACACAAGCACGACTAGCGGAATTCCAATTTAATTGCCATAAAATGCCAAAAAAAGTAACTTGATCATTTCGAAGCGTTGGTTATGGTTCCTTGGGTCGTATTTAATGTCCTGAAAAAATATCATGCTATCCGGTACCGCCTCCGTACCAAGACTTCCGGCCTGGACCATGGCAGGCGATAATATAGGCACAACAGGCGAAATTCCAATTTACTTTCCATAAAATGCCAAAAAATGTAACTTGATCATTTCGAAGCGTTGGCTATGTTTCCTTGGGCCGTATTTGATGTCCCGGACAAATATCATGCGATCGGGTACCGGCTATGTACAAAGGCGTCCGGCCTAGACTATGGCAGGCGATAATACCGGCACGACTTGCGGAATTCCAGTTTAATTGACATAAAATGCCAAAAAATGTAACTTGATCATTTCAAAGCGTTGGCTATGGTTCCTTGGGTCGTATTTGATGTCCTAGACAAATATGATGCTATCCGATATGGCTCCCTACCAAGGCGTCCGACCTGGACCATGGCTGGCGATAATACAAGCATGATTGGTGGAATTCCAGTTTAATTGCCAAAAAATGTAACTTGATCATTTCGAAGCGTTTATTATGGTTCCTTGGGTCGTATTTGATGACTCGGAAAAATATCATGCGATCCGGTACCGGCTCCGTACCAAGGCGTCTGGCCTGGACCATGGTAGGCGATAATACAGGCACGACTGGCGGAATTCCAGTTTAATTGCCATAAAATGTCAAGAAATCTAACTTGATCATTTCGAAGCATTGGTTATGGTTTCTTGGGTCATATTTGATGTCCCAGAAAAATATCATGTGATCCTGTACTGGCTCCAAACCAAGGCGTCCGGCCTGGACCATAGCAGGGAATAATACAGGCATGACTGGCGGAATTCCATTTTAATCGCCATAAAATGCCCAAAAATGTAACTTGATCATTTCGAAGCATTGGTTATGGTTCCGTGGGTCGTATTTGATGACCCAAACAAATATCATGCGATCTGGTACCGGCTCCGTACCAAGGCATCCGGCCTGGACCATGGTAAGCGATAATAAAGACACGACTGGCGGAATTCTAGTTTAATTGCCATAAAATGCCAAAACATTTAACCTGATCATTTCGAAATGTTGTTTATGGTTCCTTGGGTCGTATTTGATGTCCCAAAAAAATATCATACGATCCGGTATCGGCTCCGTACCAAGGCGTCCGACCTGGAACATGGCACGCGATAATACACGCACGATTGGCGGAATTCTAGTTTAATTGCCATAAAATACCAAAAAATGTAACTAGATCATTTAGAAGTATTGGTTATAGTTCCTTGGGTCGTATTTGATGTCCCAGAAAAATATCATGCGATCCGGTACTGGCTTCGTACCAAGGCGTCCGGCCTGGACCATGGCAGGCGATAATACATGCACGACTGACAGAATTCCAGTTTAATTGCCATAAAATGCCAAAAAAGTAACTTGATAATTTCAAACCGTTGGTTATGGTTCCTTGGGTCGTATTTGATGTCCTGGACAAATATCATGCGATCAGGTACCGGCTCTGTACCAAGGCGTTCGTCCTGGACTATGGCAGGAGATAATACATGCACGACTTGCGGAATTCCAGTTTAATTGACATAAAATGCCAAAAAATGTAACTTGATCATTTTCAAGAGTTTGTTATGGTTCCTTGGTTCGTATTTGATGTCCCGGAAAAATATCATGCGATCCGGTATCGGCCAATGGACTCAAGACGACCAAAAGAAGAAGTTTTGATCCAGAATAAAGAAAAAGAAAAAGAGAAGACCAAACCCAAGGTGCAGAAGTGGAAAAGACGTGGACTATTCAGGACGAGATTGAAGTCATCCGTTCTATATATTCTGCCTTGATCCGAAAAGCTAAAGAAGATTTGACCAACACCTACAATGAACAAGCACCAAGATTCAGATGGGAGTCTGTATAAAGAAGCAGCCACGACTCAAGATCAAGTTTCAGAAGACTCATATATAGGAATGTTCTAACTCGTAGTTGATAGGCTTAGTTAGTCTTTTCTTTTTGATTTTGATGTAATAATGGGACCGCGGACCGGAACCTCGACGGAACGGCACCTCACTCGAGTCCCTCATCCTCTCCACCCACTCCATCACTCCAAAACTTCTTGAACTACACGCGGCCTGATTCCCTTATAACCCGGGATATGTAGGCTGTCCATAACCAGGACTCGGTCACATCCTCCTTCCTTTTAGTTTTCTACTCTTTTAAATAATGGTCTGGTCAAAACATGTCTTGTTGTTCTTTGTCTGAAAACTCTTCGTGTTTCCAGTCAAAGAGGGGCAGCTGTAGACATGTGATTTTTGACCCTCCCCAAGATTTTGCATATTTTAGCATTTAAATACTTAGTTTAGGTTTAATATAGCTATTTCAACTCATCTTTACTCTTTCACTTTATTTTATTACAAGAAAAATGAAAATTCAAAAAAAAAAACATTTTAGTTTATGTATTTTTCATAAATTTTAAAAAAAAATACAAAAATAGTACCTTATTTTTATCTTTATATAATTTCGAAAACACAAAAATAGTCTCATGTTTAGTTTAATTAATTAGGATTAGCTTTGACATTGTGTAGCATTTCTATCTTATTTTAAAAGGCATTGTGTAATTTAGGGATCCTTCTAGACTCTTCTTTGGAACAAAAAATAAATAAAAAGACCCTAAGGACTTAACACAAAAAGACCTAGGGACTAGCTGGAAAGTACACAAAAAATACACTTAAAACCTAGACCTATATTATAGGTAATGCCTACAATGAGCTAGAGAGAGGATACCCAACAGCAACTTCCCAAGACCAAACGGACCCCCCCTTCTTTCATCATCTTCTCCAAACACACCCTAACCAATCCCGCCGGCCGCCTACCAATACTCTTCCTCTCCAGTACAAGCCGCCACCCT
>ML387160.1:0-24471 GCA_005239525.1 Nicotiana knightiana | reverse complement strand
AATTGAAATAAGGAGAAAGGTGCACTGTGTTAAAAAGTAAGAGTCACTTGAGAAAAAAAAAAAGAGAAAAAAAAAATAAAAGAAAAAAAATAAAAAAATTAAAAAAATAAACAGTTGTATTGTTGTAGAAGAGAAATATATGTGGTGATTCTTAAAGTAATTGTGCTTAAAGAAGTATGGGGTAATAACATTGTGTGAAGGTGGAGGTTGGCTTATTATGAGTTTGAGGTTGAATGCGAAAGTATATGTATTAAAGTGCTTAGGGAGGTGTAGCCATTCTTATATCTAAATTTATCCTACCCGTCCCGAAGCCTACATTACAACCAAATAGAAGTCCTAAATGATCCTAGACTGAATGAGCTCGATTAGTAGAGTAGTACACTACGGGCAAGCCTATGGTGCATCTTTTGTGGCATATGAATGTTATTTCTGAGAGTGAGTGAATTCTTTCTATCTTAAGTTCCTATGTTTTTAAATTTCATTGTGTGTGGAACTAACTCTTGGATATGGTGAGGGCACATGATTCACGAAAGGAAAGGTAATGTTGTCGACCTCTAAGTTAGAGTAGTGAGTGGATTGTGAATAGAGCATGGTATATGTGAGTCGACTATTGAGGCGAGGATGTCACACCTCTGTGCTTGAAATGTTTTAAATATTCTTGGTATAACATGTTAAGAGATTTGCTTAATAAAGTTGTGTACATGAGTGTAGTTTGATTGCTCGAGGACGAGCAAAGGTTTAAGTGTGGGGTCTTGATGCGAGACTAAATTGCATAGTTTAACATGTGATATACCTTACATTTTATGCGCATTAATGATAAAATTACACTTGTTATGTGCTTAATGGAGTTTATTTCATGTGTAGGTGAAGTGGAGATGGAAACGGAGCTAAAAGGATGCAAATACGTCGAAAAATACGCGAAAGGAGACACCCGGGCGATAGCCGGGCGACAGAGCCAAACAGCCTGACCCTACCTGGCGTTAGCCAGGCGTTTGGGCTGAAACGCCAGCCCTAGCCTGGCGTTAGCCAGGCGTTTGGGTCCAAACGCCAGGGTCCCCAGTCGGCCAGAAATCGAGTTTTGACGGGTTTAAGTGTTTTCTAATTGAAATAGAAGTCTCCTACACGGTTAGGGTTCACCCTAAACCTATAAATAGACTCCTAAAACACAACTACAAGGGGAGATTCACAGGGATACACAGAGATTCGAGTTTAGAGTGAATCGAAGGCAAAACATCAATTTGTACATATTTTCTTCCTTACTTTGTAGTTTAATTATGCTAGTTGTTTTAGATTTTATTCTTATGAATTTGTTTAGCTAATTTCGTGTGGAACCCGTTGGGGAATAAACTTATTGTGATATTAATATAGCTTTGATTGGTTGATTAAACTCTATTTGTTCAACTACGTTCTTGTTGTAGTTGATTGAAGGGCCCTCAATTAGCTGTGCCTATTTATTATGTATCTACTTGAGAGAGAGTGCATATTTAGGTAATTGTTTGAACAACACCACTCCCAGAGTATAGACGAAAGTCATAACCGAGGGTTTAGAGGTTGGATTAGAGATAACGATACTTCGGGTGCAATCTAAGTGAACTGTAATGCAATCTAGCTAGCGTAACTTGAGAGAGTGCGTCTAGTAAATTATCATAATTACTTGAGAGAGATTTATGGTAGATAGAGTGTTCATGATTGATAGAGACGATTAATCAAGCTATAAGAAGTATCCGAGAAAGAATTCACCAACGGGGGAAACCATAACCTTAGACCTTTATTATCATTGTTTACACTATATTGTTAGTCAATTACTAGTTTATTATTTTGTTATTAGATTTAGTAAACCTCACCAAATTATATTCAAAAGTATTGAGAAAATTGAATAAGTACCAGTAGTATTCTAAAGACTTAGTTGATACGTCTATTCCCTGTGGGATCGACTTTGGGTGTAATACCCCTGATTATATTTGCAGCGACCGTTTAGTCTTTCTATAAGACATAGTTGAGCGAGATCAATGCCTCGTATCAGCAGGTAGTGGGGATCGTTCGCCGGTTAGAGAGCATGTGGTACCGGGAGCGTGAGGACAAACAAGATCAGGAAAAGAGTTCAGGAAGGCAACGAGGCCTCGTAGAACCGAGCCATCTACTGGTTCGTATTATGGAGGCAAGGTACGACATGGTATAGGCTTTGTGGGTCAACCATTTCAGTTGCATTACCAGCTTCGCATGGGATTTCAGGTACTCATGGGTCTCAGAGGATCAGTATTGTGTGTTTTTCCACGGCTATGTCGGCATCGAGATTTTTTTTAGTGTGGAGATGTTAGTTACTGGGTGAGAGATTGTTCCAGGATTCAGGTAGGTGTGTGGCAGCAAGGTATTCAGGTGAGTAGAGGTCCCCTAAGAGGGGGGGACCCGACCCATTGTTGTGTTTCATATAGTAAAATAGAGGCCGTTGTGCCAGATATCATCACCCAGGTATGTTTTGATGTATTGTAGAGGGGCACCGATTGTATGTCATTATAGCTCTACTGGTCGGCACGAGTTCCCTTATTTGTTGTTTAATTTATGAGTGAGTTCCATGTTTACACCCCATTTTGTGTTTGCCCCTGTTGGGAGGTTCTAAGTAGTAGCCCGTGTCTATCGTTGTTTTATTCATTCTTGATTGTAGTGAAACTGGCAATGAGTCCTTGTTGTTCTTCGTGGTAAGCTTTATATGATTTTCCTGAGTATTTTGTTTATGTGTTACATCCCGTATTTTTGTATGTTAAAGTTTCGTCGTAAGTTAATCGACGTAAGCTCGGGAATAAGATTATTTTGGGATTATAAGTATTATGCTATTTCAAACAAGGGATAAGTAAATTTGTGAAGGTGAAAGGGTAAGCAAATAAAAAAATGAGTTTCGTCGAAGTTTGGTATTTTAGGATAAAATACGGCCCGAGCTAAAATACCCGGTATTTATGGACTAGTACCATACAAGGTACCACATGGCCATGACAGTAAGATGTATATGTGTGTTAAAAATTAATAGCATTTTAAGTAATTTGAAATAATTCTAAATTATGCGGTTAATTAGTTAATTATTGAATTAGAGGGAAATTAAGAAGTTTATTAAGGAGTAAGTGGAGGATTAATTAAGGTCTTGGGATAAAGACCAAGGTGTCAAGCGTGGCAGAAAAATAAGTGATAATTGATGACTCTTAAGTCACCTTGAAAAGGTGGCAACATTTGAATTAAATATTGTATTAGACTCTTTAAGTCTTATCTATATGTTTTACTGTATTTTGAAGCTTCAACTTCAACTCCTTAATACATGAAATTGCATCTCCAAGTAGAGATGCCTTGCCCATCTTGGTCACATACGGAACAACATCTCTTAATGCATAGAACCTTTGGTTTAATTTATATTTCCTTTGCCTCTCTGCTTCGACGTGATTCAAAGGTTCCTCCCGTCCATTTTCTAGCTTCCTTTTTTGTTTCTTTGGAGTTAAAAAGTGTATCAAGAAGCCAAATGTTACAGACGAATATTCCCTACTTCGATCCATCGTTACGTGTTGTCGCAATTGACGTGCGTCGGAAGGATTATCAAGAGATAATTATTATTATTTTCTGTTCATGGCTCTCAAAATATTACGCAGTTGGAAAAGTTTATCCGGAAGTAATATTGAGATTATTACGTACTTTTCATGCATTTCATACATGTGCATTGACCCATGACCAGATGGTGTTATATACACGTATATATGTAAATATATGTATATGGGATATGGGAAAAGGTTACGGCGTTATATACGCACCACCACCTGATCAGATGGTATATGATGATGATGCTGCCCACAGTGGCTGAAATATGATTCAAACGGTGTTATATACGCGTATATATGTATGTATATTCAAACGGCATTATATACGCGTATATATGTATGTATATATATTTATATGGGATATGAGAAAGGTTATGGCGTTATAGACGCACCACCACCTGATCAGCTGGTATATGATGATGATTTCGCCCACAGTGGCCTATATGATATGATGGGATGCCCTTAGAGGCTCATGATGTTATGAAACATATACCTATGCATGAAATGACATTCATACGCATATGCATGATGGTAAAAGTGATTTATTATTTACAAAATTATCCAGACATACAGGTTGAGTCAATTACACTATATCTCTTTCATGTCTCTTATGTATTTATTTATGTGCCTTACATACGCCCCTTTTGCCTGGGGATGTTGCGTTTCATGCCCGCAGGTCCTGATAGACAGGTCGAGAGCCCTCCAAGTAGTCTCTCAACTTAGCGAAAAATGTTGGTGCGCTCCATTTGCTTCGGAGTTGCTCGTTTGGTTAGAATGATTTAGACATGTATTGTTTGGTAAGGCAGGACTCTGTCCCGAACTTTATTATATTTATGCACTCTTAGAGTCTTGTAGACATATGTCGTGTATATAAAGGATTGTACGGCCTGGCCGGCCTATGTTTTGAGTTTATAAAGTATTATGTTAGCCTATTAGTCCCGTATGTCATGTGTATGTAATGATGTAATAAGAAAGATACGTTACGTTGGTACTCGATTGGGTAAGGTACCGGGTGCCCATCGCAGCCCATCGGTTTGGGTCGTGACAAAAGTGGTATCAGAGCAGTTATGTCCTAGGGAGTCTACAAGCCGTGTCTAGTAGAGTCTTGTTTATGGGTGTGTTGTGCACCACACTTATAGGCTGGAGGCTACAGGGCATTTAGGATTTTCACGCTTTCTTCTTACTCTAGATCGTGTGGTAGAGCTCACTTATATGAATTCAAATTTGAAATTCTATTCTATTCATAATAAGACGATACCTTTATCCGGAAAGAAGGTTGGAAAGAGAGATAGTTGAGAAAAAGCTGAGTCAGAGGATTTGAATTTTTGTATGATGCTTACGATAAGTAAATGTGAGGTTTTTAGCAGATCATGGGTGTACTGAAAGGTGTAAGCTTCTTGATAAGAAGCCTTAAGGCAAGAACGTCTATCCATATTTATGGTGAAGGAAAATGAGAGATTAAGAAGGTAAGTACAAGTTTCAATAAGTAAAAGGAGCAAGGTGAAAAGGGGTACGAGGTACCTAGTTAATGAAGGTTAACATCATTTATAATTGAGGTAGAGAAACATAAGCTTTTTGAGTTATACTCAATAGTAACAGATGTATATATAATTGGTCGCACCCATTCGAGATATGCCCTATGGGGGTTAACAGAAGTAGTATAAGAAGATATGATAGATGAATTGTTTGTATTAGTTGACATTTCCGAAGGATAAAGTGCTAATAGATCTCCTTGTGAGACACTCAGATTACAGCTAGATACGAGTAATACAAAGATAGGCATTGGAAGCCTCGAAAGGATAAATATCATCTTAGTATGACTCACGTCCCTAGTAGAGAGATCATGTTAAGCAACCCCTAGGGCCAGTGGATGGAGCAAAGGGGAGCTAAAAACAAACGATTATCTTGTCGATAATTTTTCAGAATAAAGTGATAGATAGAAATGTTAGTTGGAAAATAAGAAGAAAGTAAATGAATCAATTATGAGTAAGATGTGATAGATGGATGACAATGGTAGATAAAAAAAACACAGTATTACAAAGTTTGTAGTCAAGTGAAGGAAAAGACAAGAAGTGACAGGCCTTGAAACAAAAAAAGAGTATAAGCCATAAAGTCATATCCTCATTTCAAGAAACAAGTTCGTGAGCAAAAGGAAAATTTATACCCCCAAAGTAATACAAATCAGTTGGGCAGGTGAACTGGATAACTTGTCATGACCCAAATTCCCAACCTTAATGATCGTGATGGCGCCTAACACCACACTTGCGAGGCAAGTCAATGATAGAATTCGATTAACTACTTTGCATTATTTATCCATTTAGCATAAAAAATAAATTTAAAGTGATCTTAACTGAAATAATTCCCAAAAGCATGTAAATAAAATAATAATATTAACTAATTAAATTAAACGAACCGCGAACTAATTATATAAATAATACCAAAACTACCCCCAGAGTCTGGTGTCACAATCCACGAACGACTAAAGAATACTACAAATAAATGTCTGCAAGAAATAGTGCATTGTTCTGAATGATATAAAAAAAAACAGTGTATATAAAAAAAATAAGAGAAGACTCTCGGATCTCTGCGAACGCGGGCAGATGTACCTCGTGTCTCCAACGAAATCGGGTAGTCGTCCTAGTATCGTCTACTACTGAATGGTACCTGGATCTGTGCAAAAGAGCACAGAGTATAGTATCAGTACAACCGACCCCATGTACTGAGTAAGTGCCGAGCCTAACCTCGGCGAAGTAGTGACGAGGCTAAGGCTGGGTTGTTGATAGTATAATAGACAACATTAAATAAAAATAAAGCATGAAATAAATTTAAACAAATAAATAAATTAATAAATAAATGCTGTAACGAATACAACATAACTCACTGCTTTTCTTTTCAGTTCTCAGCCATAACAAATTTTTAAATAAATTTCCAACCTTAAACTTAAATTTTTTTTTTTCATTAAAAATAGTGCCAAAATATATATATAGAATAGTAATTAAATACTTGAGCTTTTCAAAATCTTTATTTTTCGTATTCTTTAAAAATCGATAAAATATAAATGTCCTCCCTTATCGCTCCTTGTTGCGGGGTGCAACCCGCTCCCACCCGTCCTCCCTTATTACTCATGTTGCGGCGTGCAACCCGATCCCACATGTCCACCCTTATCACTCCTTGTTGCGGCGTGCAACCCGCTCCCACCAGACATTTCATATCAATTTATTTATCTATTTCACAATTCAGGCCAAGTCTTTCACAATATTTTTGTCTAAATAATTATAAATAATGAACCGTATTTTTCTCATAATTTCATCAATATCCTCTCAACTAGGAAACCGACAGGAAAATAAAAATACAAATATATCTATTTCGTGGAACGATGCCAAATAGTCATGGAAATAATAATGAACATATAGCAAGTAAAACAATAATCAAATAAGTGGGGAATGTGAAAAGGATCATATTTAACAAACGAATTTTGGGTGGTGCATAGGTACTCGTCACCTCACCTATACACCACACCCATGCTTTACACATAACAAATATGTGGGGAGTCCTATTCCCTCAAGTCAAAATTAGACCAAACACTTACCTTAATTCTGCAGGCCACTCACTACTCAATTATGACCTTTCCTTTTGAATTCTCCTGTAAATTGCTCGAATCTAATAAAAATTAACTTAATATCATTAAATAATTCTAAAGGAATTAACTTTATTGAAAAATGTAAATTTTTTTTTTAAAGAAAAACATATGTTGGACTACAAGATTTAGCCCAAAAAATTAAGAAATTATTCAGTGAACAAATACAAGAACACAAACGATAATAAATAAATAAAACAAACATACTTACTAGCCTCGTCATGATTATATTATGTGTCATAGTGTCATTCACAAATCTGAAAACCACCACTATTTTGGTTTTGTTCATTTTTTGTACATGTTTTATATTGGGTTTAGTCTAACAAATAATTGAAAGAAAGTACTATAAAGAATAATCATATTTAATTCTCCATAATTACTAGCCATTAATTACTCTTGTAAAAATTTTAGTCAATTTTCTAACAGACATTGCCGACACTCAATCACCACAACCTCAAGCAGTAAAGAAGCGTTGACCCAATGACTCCTTCCCTCGAATTGAATAAAATTATTTATTGATGTTTGATATTTACATTAAATCATATTAAATAATTATAATATATTTATTAGTTTGTATAAACACTAAAAACATGCAAGTCTACCCTTCATCATTATAGTGTCAGAAAATAAACTAACAGGAAAAGAACTTGTTTAAATTCAATTTACTCAATTGACTACACCACTTTAAGTAATGGAAGGGTAGGTGTACCTGATTGCTTGGATTGCTTCTACAAAGATTCACACAATTAATAGCTATGACAGGCTCGATAGTCGTGCCTCTGTCAATATGTCAATACCTATATGTTATTCTAGGTTTTGTTTCTAGCTTAGAAGTTACAATTTATTGGATTCACCAATTTTATTCCTACACGTGACTTGCAACCTGGCAGCAAATGAGAATGGGCCTAGCCCATTTCTTTTGTTTAAACAACTCAATCAAGTTATTAATTTACTAATAATTACATATAGTGTAAAATGTGGCCCGCTAGTAATTGACGGGTACATAATCTTATATTCTAATAATTTATTCTACTAGCTTAGTATATGATTTAAATGTTATAAACCTGTACCGGACTCCGGAATCAAAATACGGACCCGATACCAATGGTTTTAAATATTATTTCTTTTCTTTAATTCATAAACATTTCAATAAAATAATTTCTTTAAAAAAAATTGATTTCTAAGGCTTGAGACCTCGAAATTTATTTTCGGGCATACGCTTGAGTCCCATATTTTACTGTGGACCTTCCGGGATAGTCGGAACACATATTCGGGCCCGTTTACTCAAAAAGTTGACCAAAGTCAATTTTTATCAAATTTAAATTCTAAAGATCACCATTTTCATATTTTTCACCTAAAAGCTTTCTGGTTTCACGCCCGGACTGCGCACACAATCGAGGTATTTAATTTTTAATCCTTTTTTTTTTTGGCTATTATGCATGGAATGGACTCTAATTTTATAAAATGACCCCTTGGGTCATCACATAACTAAATATGAATTAAGGACTGAATGATTGGATAATAGTCAGTATCATTAGAATTTCATATTTTGCCCCGGCGTTAATAGAATATACAAAAGAAGAAAATTCATGAGAAATTTAGAAAATGGTCATTCAGCAAGGAATGTGAGCAAAAGTTAAGCTTAAGCGACTACATGTGCCAGTTACACTAATTTCCGCCATTGCGAGTGAAGAATTTTGTTATCCTTGGTATAGAAGGACTACCTCAAGGAGAGTAAGGGACATTACAGAAGGATTATCCTTGCAAAAGGACACCAAAGATGGAGAGGAAAAAATGTCTATAGGAAGGTCGTCGTAGCTTCAAGTCTTGGTACTCACTTAAAGGGGGAATATGGAATGATAAAGCAGAAATACGATAAAAATGAGAAAGGGATGACACTGCACTTATTCAAAGCCTACAATTATGCTACGACACCATAGAATTACGCAAACACGATGTCAGGGGAAGGAAGTAAGGGTTCCTGTCCGAGATATTGTTGATTAATAAGGAGCCAGTGCGAGAGACAAGTTAAGACAAAGAAAATGACCCAAGAAATATTACGCGGAATATTGATACGGGAATGGGCTAATAAGCAATTAGTAGTTGATTCAAGAAGATCCTAGCAATGGCTAGACAAGAGAATACAGACAAATTAACAGATCTTGCAAAATAAACATAGGGAACCCAAATATTAGGAATTCAGCCTTACAGTTATTACATCGTGATCCTTGAAAATTATCCATATAGGATTTGGGGAAGTTAAAAAGGTACCATGTGAGTGTTACGGAAATAAAAGAAAGTTCCACCATGAAGATAATCAAAATATTAGTTCAGGAGTAACCCTACAAGCACAAGGGCGCGGAGGTAAACAACTACGGATGATTATAGGCAAGTAAGGACATTAAAAAGGTCCGTAATAAGCCCACAACTTTACGAGGGTCAAGGGTTCTCCCTAAGTACTACAACGAAAGACTAGTTGAGGAAATAAGGAAGAAGGCTTCAACTTAAGCACAACAACCTAAACAGGAAATGGTTGTGTAACAACAGTCTCACAACAACATTATAAGAACTCCAAAGGAAACTGGCACCTACCGTGACTAATGGACGGGAAGTAAAAAAAACAATTTAAACGTAATATTCGAGATCATATGAGCTGTATGAAAACTTTGGCATGTGTGGGCACTAAGATAAGCTAAGTATGGACGCAACAAGGGGGAACAAAGACCAGGAAAAGTAATAGCTTATGTTGAAAGAAAGCTAAAATTGAACAAAAGAAATTATTCGATCAATGATACAAAGTTCGTTACGTTATGAACTCACTTAACGGTTCAGACTTTCATACATGCAACATATACAGTCGTAGAAAATTCTGGTATACGTTAAAAGAAAGAATTGAGCCCAGATCATAAACGAAGGATTAAATTGTTAAAAGATTGTATCATGCATATTCCCCAGTGCCCATGAATGGCTAAAAAAAATAACTAATACCATGAACCCTAGAGTGGAAAATAAGTCAAGCCGACATAAAGGCCGATCAGGAGAAGGAGGAAACTAAAGAGTTACATCAACGAAGTAAATCAGGAATCTGATTATTGGACCCAGAAAATGATAGGCTTCATGATTAAGAACATGGAATCAGAGGTAAATAGAGAGATAGTATTGTAGCTATATTCTATAATGGCTCTACAATAAAGCCAATTAGAAAAAGTACCAGCCTCATAAGAAGTCAGTATTAAACTCCTAGCGAATTGTGTATGCCCTAGAGGTACAAGTATTATGATTGAGCTTCAAGTTGTGAACGTGAATTATACCTATGTGGAAGGGAGGTCATGAAAAAGATAAAAGATGCGATGCAAGAGTTTAAGGTAAGAAAGATAAAGGTGAACAACGTACGAATACTCAAATGCAGAAGGTGGTGAATAGTCCATATTGCGGATTAAAGGCTAGAAGTGCAGGGATCCAGTATACAGGAATGATATCAGCATCGCCAGTGGCTTACATTTCAGCCTATGGTTTATAAGTATCGAAATGTCTAATTAGACAGTAAAAGAAGAGTTAGAGACGATGTGATGTCTCGCTTGATGTTCCATAATAACATAAGGAAATCTATAGTGCAAACAAGTTGAAGGAAGGTTGCGAACAATATGAATAGATATGCGTAGGTCGCAAGCTAAAGTATGGTAGAGTGACAAGGTTTTAGGAAGATAGGAGTAAGGGTAAGAAAAGGTGAGTGAAAAGGTGACAAGAATGGATAAGTTCTTGGGATTAAGCTCATGAAAATAAGAGAGCTAATGGATTCTCTAAGTTATAGGAGGCTTAGTATATCCAGAATGAACTCAAAGGAGTATAAGACTAGTAGAACTTATAAGAGATGGAATGCTGCCATGATAGTGGAATAAGGGCGTAATTGTGATAGATAAAGGATGACGTTTGGGCCTTCGATTAAGTAATGACTTGAAGAGGATTTCATGAATTGTAAGGGTTTAAAATACCCATATTAGGGGAATCACACCGAGATACTATGAAATACGATTATGGAAATCACTTAAAATGTTCCTCGATGCAACATGAGTCCAAGTGATTACGTAAGGGGTTTCAAGTTATCAGTGGTATAGTGTAGATCAATATTGAGGTGAATCAATAATGGAATGATAAAAGTCATAAAGTATGAGATGAGACTAGGCATTCATTCTTAAGATGAACAGTAATGAGGAAACATTAAAGGACATAGACTTATGCATATAGGATAAACAACGAGAGTAAGCCAGAATTTGGTAGTAAACCTCAGCAACTATAAATCGAAGTAAGAGCTATTGTATAGTATGACCTATCTTGATATAGTAAAGTCATATGGATGGATAAACGGATCTATGAAATAAGGTATAACAATATTCGTAAGCTCAACAAAGAACCGAGCGAAGAACTTTAGGATACCTATAGATGCCCAGAGGGACATCTTGTCAAGCGTTGTATATGTTTACAAAGTGAGGCCTATTGATTGGCCAAAACCTGGAAAAAAAAAGATATAAGAGTCGCATAGGCGCACTTACAAGGTCAGAGTCATACAGGCTGCATGATGGAGGTAGCAACAGTTACGAGATTGGAAGGATTCCGACTAGAAGTCGTGGTGTGAGAAGGAAGCCTAAGGGGGGAACGCCCTGGACTTTGAATTTATTCACAGAACAGTCGCCTAAATGGAAATGGATGTTCTAAAGTATTCAGAAGACATAGTTTATGAAACAATAAGTGCATCAGTCAACATTCGAGGATGAATGTTCCAAAGGGGAGAATGATGTTACATCCCGCATTTTCGTACGTTCAAGTTTCGTCGTAAGTTATTCATCGTAAGCTCGGGAATAAGATTATTTTGGGATTAGAAGTATTATGCTATTTCAAATAAGGTATAAGTAACTTTGTGAAGGTTAGAGGGTAAGCAAATAAAAAAAATAAGTTTTGTCAAACTTTGGCATTTTGGAATAAAATACGGCCCGAGCTAAAATACACGGTATTTATGGACTAGTACCATACAAGGTACCACATGGCCATGATAGTAAGGTGTATAAGGTGTGTTAAAAATTAGTAGCATTTTAAGTAATTTGAGATAATTCTTAATTATGCGGGTAATTTATTAATTTTTGAATTAGTGGAAAATTAATAAGTTGATTAAGGAGTAAGTGGGGGATTAAATAAGGTCTTGGGATAAAGACCAAGGTTTCAAGTGTGGAAGAAAAATAAGTGCTAATTGATGACTCTTAAGTCACCTTGAAAAGGTGGCAACATTTGAATTAAATATTCTATTAGAATCTTAAGTCTTATCTATATGTTTTGCTGTATTTTGAAGCTTCAACTTCAGCTCCTTAATACATAAAATTGCATCTCCAAGTAGGGATTCCTTGCCCATCTTGTGTCACATAGGGAACAACATCTCTTAATGCATAGAACCTTTGGTTTAATTTCTATTTCCTTTGCCTCTCTGCTTCGACGTGATTCAAAGGTTCCTCCCGTCCATTTTCTAGCTTCCTTCTTCGTTTCTGTGGAGTTAAAGAGTGTATCAAGAAGCCAAATGTTACAGACGAATATTCCCCTACTTCGATCCGTCGTTACGTGTTGTCGCAATTGACGTGCGTCAGAAGGATTTTCAAGAGAATCGGCTTAGATATGTTAAGGCTACCCCTTCTTTCTTTTGGCATGGTACAAATTATACTGAAGAAACGAGAAAATACATAGTTTCTATAAATTACTCTATTCATAGAAATAGTAGGAGTATCTATATTATTGATTCCCCATGAGAATTATTATTATTTTCTGTTCATGGGTCTCAAAATAATACGCAGTTGGAAAAGTTTATCCGGAAGGAATATTGAGATTATTAGGTACTTTTCATGCATTTCATACATGTGCATTGACCCATGACCATATGGCGTCATATACGCGTATATATGTAAATATATGTATATGGGATATGGGAAAAAGGTTACGGCGTTATATACGCACCACCACCTGATCAACTGGTATATGATGATGATGTTGCCCACATTGGCTAAAATATGATTCAAACGGCGTTATATACGCGTATATGTGTATGTATATTCAAACGGCGTTATATATGCGTATATATGTATGATATATATATATATATATGGGATATGGGAAAGGTTATGGTATTATATACGCACCACCACCTGATCAGCTGGTATACGATGATGATTTGCCCACAGTGGCCGATATTATATGATGGGATGCCCTTAGAGGCTGATGATGTTATAAAACATATACCTATGCACGACATGACATTCATACGCATATGCATTATGCTAAAAGTGATTTATTATTTACAAAGTTATCCAGACATATAGGTTGAGTCAATTACTCTATATCTCTTCCATGTCTCTTATGTATTTATTTATGTGCCTTACATACTCAGTACATTATTCGTACTGACAACTTTTTTTCCTGGGGATGCTGCGTTTCATGCCTGCAGGTCCTGATAGATAGGTCGAGAGCCCTCCAAGTAGGCTATCAACTTAGTGGAAGATGTTGGTGCGCTCCATTTGCTTCAGAGTTGCTCGTTTGGTTAGTATGATTTAGACACGTATTGTTTGGTAAGGCGGGAGTTTGTCCCGACCTTTATGATATTTATGTACTCTTAGAGGCTTGTAGACATATGTCGTGTATATAAAGGATTGTACAGCCTGGCCGGCCTATGTTTTGACTTTATAAAGGATTATGTTAGCCTATTAGGCATGTATGTCACGTGTATGCAATGTTGTAATAAGAAAGATACGTTATGTTGGTACTCGATTGGGCAAGGTATCGGGTGCCCATCGCGGCCCATTGGTTTGGGTCGTGACATTAGAAGTTGTTATTTGATACCCCATCGAGATTTTGAATTCAGTTAGCATTATGATTTTATCAGCCGAGATGAATAGGTGGAGGAATTTAAATTGGTATGATATATTTTCGGTATGTGATTCCGAGTTGAGGGCGGGGTCCTCGTGATATTGTAATTCGATATGTTTGGACCGGGCTGAGTACCGCAGTGGAAATTTTATCAGGATGGTATCCTTGTGATTTGTTCATATGATTTGCTTCTTCCTTGTTGTGTTGCTTTTGGTAAGTCGGTACTGATAGAGAGTTGTGCCTATGGGCTTGTTTGATAGTTCCTTTATATGTTTCCATTTTCTTATTCAGTCATTTTGTTATGTGTTTTCTTTAGTTTAGTTTGCAGGATGTATGCCCGGTGGTGTCAGTTGTGGTTGGTGACTCGGGTGTTTAATAATGAAGACTTCGTGTTCATTGCATCGTTATCAGTGTTATGGGGTTCAGTAAACAGAGTTCTTTCAGATGTGGGGCTAATTGTCAATGTCGAGTTGATTTCGGCCAGCTATTGTGATCAAATGTTTTATATGAGCCTATGTGTGATGTATTATGTTGTGTGGTCATGCCTCGTGGGTGTAGTCATGAGTTGATGTAGCTGATTGAGGCTAATGCCGGATATGGATTTAGAATCGGGTCTTTTCTAAATGAGTAGAGGGTGAGAAGTAGAGGTATGAGGCTTATCAGTGGTGATGTGAAGGCTATATTGCAGTTGTGATTGTTTCATCAGGCTTTCGTGAGTTGGGGTGACGTGGGATCACCCGTGGGTATGTGTTAGAAGTGTACAATCAGTGATTGGATAAGTTCAAGATGAATCCTGGCACGTTCAAGGACGAATGTTTGTTTAAGAGGGAGATGATGTAACGACCCGACCAATCGTTATGAGGATTTAAGCTCCATTCAGTAGTATAAGATCATAAGAAGCCTCACTTTGGGTATATTGACATGTGTGCGTGGGTAGATTCAGTTACCGGTTAATATGGAGTCGGATTGGGAGAGAATTTTCAAATTTTGAAGCTTAAGTGAAGAAAGTGGACCGGAGATTTGACTTTTGTGTAAACGGCCTCGGAATGAGATTTGGTTAATATCAACAGCTTTGTATGATGATTTTGGACTTAGGCGTGTGTCCGGGATTGGATTTGGACGTGTGCGCGAAATTTGTGACGTGTGCGCAAAATTTCAGGTCATTCGGATGTGGATTGGGTTGGTTTTTGCATCGTTGGCATATTTTTGAAGTTTAGAAATTCTAGGCTTGAATCCGAGACTTTATTCGGTGTTTTAATTTTTTTATGGGTGTTGCAAAAGTTCGACTAAGTTCATGGGTTGGTATGTGACCTATTGGAGTAATTGGTTGAGGTCCCGAGGGGCTCGGGATGGTTTGGGACAGCTATCGGAAGGCTTGAAGTTTGGAGATGCAGTTGGTGATGCTGTTCTGGTGTGGTCGCACCTGCGGATAGGGGACTGCAGGTGCGAGCTTCGCTGGTGCGAGGATAAGCGGACTG
Source organism: Nicotiana knightiana (assembly GCA_005239525.1). NCBI lineage: Eukaryota > Viridiplantae > Streptophyta > Magnoliopsida > Solanales > Solanaceae > Nicotiana > Nicotiana knightiana. The sequence continues at coordinate 8,881 of ML387160.1, read as the reverse complement.
GGCAGCCTCCGCAGGTGCGGAACTTTGGGGCGCAGGTGCGGCCCCCGCAGGGGCGATTGTTGGGTGCAGGTGTGGGTAGGAGCGCAGGTGTGGTTTGTGTTTCACACCTGCGATTGCGCAGGTGCGGTTAAGTGGTCGCAAGTGCGGATGTGCTGGGCAGATTCATATAAATGAGGGTTAGCCATTTTCTTCACTTTTTGAGCTTTGGACCTCGGTTTTGGGCGATTCCTCGAGGTTTTTTCATACAAATCGAATGGGTAAGTGTTCTTCCACTAGAATTAATTATATTTCATGAATTAGTTCTTGTTTTTATCATTTAATTTGTATTTTGGGTTTAGGGGATTATGGGTTTGAAAGAAAACTTCTAAAATGAAAAATTGTGATATGAAAGACCAAACGTTATCGGAATTGAATAAATTTAGTATGGGTGAACTCATATCGGAATGGGTAATCTCAATTTGTAAAATTTGTCGGGTTCCGAGGTGCGGGCCGGGGGGTCGACTTTTGGGTCAATTTTTTTCATTTTCTAAAGATTGAAACTTTATTATTAGGAATAGTTCCTTATACGTTTTATGTGTATTTTGAAGTTGTTTTAGTTTATTGTAAGCCGTCCGAGGTCTTTCCGCCCGAGAAGTCTATTTTTGAGTGCCGGGTTATCGTCTTTGAGGTAAGTATCTTGTCTAACATTGGGTGGGGGAACTACCCCTTAGGATTGAGTCTTCCTTGCTGATTGTAGTTCGAGTATGCGAGGTGACGAGTGTGTACTCATACTTATTTGTAATTAGATTCCCCTTTTTGGATTCGTAGATTCTTAAATTACTTGTGTATGCTTTGTCATTGTGACACTTGAATCCTTGGTTGATAATTTCATTCCTTCCTATTTAAATTAGAGTTACTTATTTTTGGATTCATCGTTGGCTATTTGCCTTTACTCGACTTAACTGAATATTCTACTTCTATAATCATCATGCTATATTTTCTTCCTAGCTTGCCTAATTGACTATAAATAGTGTCCTCTAGCCTTATAGTTGACTAGCCGTAGTTGGAACATCTATGCGTTGGAGTCAAGCATGCCCGTGAGTCTTACATTGTGATTTATATGACTATTCCCTTAAGTGTCACTTAGGTCTAATTGCTACACATTTATGTTATTAGTATTTCCTTGATGTTGCATATTATTGAGCCTTTTTTTAGGCTGAGTGTTATTCCTTGAAGTTAATTGTTTAGGTGAGATTGGTTATAGCTGTTTCCCTTGCCGGGATGTTATGGTTTTTGTTACTGTCTATGCTGTTAATGATATGGTTTGTATTGTTGACTCCCTTGCCGGGATGTGATGGTACCTATTACTGCTTATGTTGTTAATGATAATGTTGTACTGTCGACTCCCATGCCGGGATGTTGTGGTTTTTATTACGGGTTATGTTGTTAATGATATTGTTTGTATTGTTGACTCCCTTGTCGGGATGTCGTGGGNGCACGAAGGGTGATGCCGTGTATTGTGAGGATGTGAGTAATAAAGCATGAAGGGTGATACCGTGCCATGTTATGATATTTAAAATCACGAAGGGTGATGACGTGCCATGATATGAGAGATAATGCACGAAGGATAACGCCGTGCCATGATATTGTGAGGTAAAAGCACGAAGGGTGATGTTGTGCCATGATATAATAGATAATGCACGAAGGATAATGTTGTGCCATGATATTGTGAGGTAAAAGCACGAAGGGTGATGCCGTGCACTTGTTTTGGTGAGGATGCGAGTAAAAGCACGAAGGGTGATGTCGTGCATTTGTCTTTGCATTTTATTTGTTGTTCTAAATTTGGATATTCCTACTGATCTGTTACTACATTTATTGGTACGATTTGATATTTCTCCTGTACGACATGGTAATTTCTGAGTTACGGACTGAGTTCCGGTGGATAAATCTTGAGGAGATTCTGATCAAGGGATTTTATAGAGAAGTGTTATTGAAAAAGCAATGGGTTGAAATGATTATACTTGAATGACTTTTATATCGAAGGTATATTTGAAAAGCACTAGTCTTGCCTAAAATGAGATTTGGAAGTTATTTATTGGGAAAGCATCTTTGAGAAGTTTCGTATTGTGAAAGAACCTATGTTTTACGTAATTCTCTCTATTAAATATATTTATATCTACTTTTGGAGAGAACATGTTTTCAAAGGAAACTCTTCCATACTAAAATAATTTTTATTTGCAAAAGTTTTTCATATGAACTGTTGTTTAAAGATTTCCACCAGTATATGGATTTTAGTGGCTAAGGCCCGACGTGAACAAACTGATGTAGAGTTGAGTTATTGGTGTTCTCTATTGTATTGTGTTTCCTTTCAGTTTAGCTTGTTTTGTTATCCATCTTTCTGGGTAATTTTATGTTGTTTTGTGATTGATTTCTGTAATCGCCTTCCGCATTATATTGGCATTGTTGTAAATTATTCTGTGAAGTCTTAGATAGATGTAACGTCCGGTCATTTCTATATTCATGTTATTTATCTTGTTGACCAGTGGTGTCTTGACTAGTCCTCGTCACTACTCCACCGAGGTTAGTCTTGATACTTACCGGGCACCGCTGTGGTGTGCTCATACTATACTTCTGCATATTTTTGTCTGCAGATCCAAGTATATATATTGTAGTAGCTGTGTGGATGGTTGCTGAGGAGACTCAAGGTAACCTGCTGCTGCGTTCGCAGGCGTCAGAGTCACCTTCTTTGTATTTATTATTCATACACTGTTATATCTATTTCCAAACAGTTGTACTTAGAAGTTGTAGAATATTCGTAGAGCTTATGACTTGTACTACCGGTTTTGGGAAGGTTTGTACATTCTGTTGAGATTCTATATCAAGACTGTTAGTTTTTCCTTATTTATTGTTGTTGTACAATAACTGCTAGGCTTAACTAGTCCCTAAGACTAGGTGTCATCATGATACCCAACAGAGGAAATTTGGATTGTGACATTAATATAGGCTATTGTTGTCATAAAATCTATGTATTTGAAGTAAATTAGTTTCTTTTCAGAAATTTCATTTGGTAAATTAACTAAATTTTTTCCATTTAATTACAATCCCATATTATCATAATCTCCACACAAAAAAACCCTATAAATTCAACCATTTCTTCTTCATTTTCTTCACTCAAATTCATCATCTTTTCTTCTTTTTGATGATCATAATATGTGTGTTCCGAGTAGGATTCTTCTTCGCCAGAGGTTCCTCTCGTGGTTCTTAATGCAAATCTTAGATTATTTATATGTGTCCATATATTTTCAAAAGGTTATGATTAATTAGTTTTTAACTTTGTCAATATTTATGTTAAATAAGTTGAGAAGTAAATCATAAAAATGATCGTTTTAATTTTCAAAGGAAAAAAATGGTGGCTTTTTTAGGGATATTTACGGTGCAGACTTTCGGATATTTATTATTTTCAATTAAAACCATCCACCTGAATGGATTTTTGTCTCAACTTCTTCAACATTGTGTTTCTTTTTCTTTATTTTTTTAATTAATTTATTATCTTTTTAAATAAGAGAAAGTTATAAAAGAAGTCTAAGCCATTTGAAAATAAAGATTTACACATAACATTAATTTAGCTATGATAGAATTGAGAAGCACGAGACGACACCTCTGGAGAAGCAGAATCCAACTCGATTTTTTCCTTTCTATATTTTACGTACCTCACAACATTGCCACTGACATCTTTTTATATGGGATTTAAAGGCATGTATACTGTAAATGTAAAAAAAATTTATACTATTAATAATTTAATTGATTATCGTAATATTATTAGTATTCTATTTTGCAGGTACTGTCGGATCTATATGAAGATTTACCTATTATTATAAATCAAATTAAGCGAGGAATGAAGCGAGCATATTTTGACTCAAATATCTATCTGCTAACCACAATATTTTTTTTTTTTGCTTAGGTCGAAGATTATGCAACAACAACAAATAATTATTAGTAAAAAAAAAAAAAGAAACAACTGTTATTTGTAATATTTTGGCTCGTTTTGAGAACCTTTTTGCTCTTAGGAGAGGAACTCTACTATCTGTAATGACCCTCTGTAATTATTATTACTATTAATATGTTTTAACCACACACACATACAAAAAAGTTGACATGTAAAGGAAAGAAACGCAAAATTATTGTTCCATTTGTTTTATCCAAATAATCTGTTTAATTTTATTCTTTTTCACTTCGTAAGCATCCGGTTAACAACTTGTTTGGATGGTTGTTATGTATCGTTTCATAATGTTCGTATAGTATTGTATTGTACAGTATCGTTTTGATGTATACAATGTTTGGATATATTGTATCATTTTATGTTGTCTCATAATGTCATGTGCCAATAATATTTAAAAATAAACTTGCAATATTATAAAGAAAAAATAAGGTGCGAGGTAGAATTATTACATAAAAATGTAGGGGAAATAATAAAATAGCATTATTTAATAATATGGAAGGCCAAGACGAGATAGAAAAAAGAAAAAAGAAACTACGCGACCACACCAAATCAGTTGTTCCATAAAGTGGCATTTTTCATCATTACGTAATGATGGATTTAACAATACGATTATATAATAAAATTTAAGTAACAATTAAAATAAATATTGTATTTAAAGTAATAATACGATACAATACAACAGATAAAAACTATCAAAATTATAAGATGTTATGTGCGTTTTATTTGGTTTTCGTTCACTTTTTTTCTTTCTTTTATGGAAAATAAAATATTTAATTTTTTTCTCGGAGATTATTAACCGTAACACACACATAAAAACTAGTCTATAACAAGGTAAAATGCATTAATTACTTGCTTAAAACACTTAATTCAGAAAGATGCTTTAATAGGTTGGTCATCCGTTTGGATGAGAGTGTGAGTTTTCCTTATTATGGGAAAGCCGCTAGCTCGCTCATACTCTTCTTTCTGATTTTGCATCGCTTTTACCGTACATATATATCGGGTGCATCTGGGCTGGTGGAAACTAGATCTGCGTGTCAAAGAAGATCTCCGTTATTGAGTCCCTTCTAAACAGGCTCAGAATATGAGCAGCGTATACGATATACGATCGGGGAATTTTCTTCTTAATTTAACAAAGGCGGCATTTTATTGACAATATCAAGTTGTTGCTGTTGCAAATTTTCATTTTGTCCAAATTGCCAAGCAAAAGGGTATGTGTAGTCATCATGTAACGTTATCAGAGTATGATATTTTGATGATATTTTACATGTTATGTTGTTATACTAGCTGCATAAGTCGACTGTCGAATGCAAAAAAATCATACAAGGAGATTCACAAAAAAAAAAAAATATATATATATATATATATATATATATATAATAATAGGAATATCACACTTAAAAATGCTATGTATTATTTTTACGTATGATAATACCAAATATGGTGTATAACAAATATACTTTCAGACCTCTATAACAGCATTCCTATATAACAATACTTCACTATAAAAAATCAAGCTTTTCTCAGAACCAATTTTTATGTTATGTTATAATATGTGTTTTCAGCCTATATTGTCGTATTACATTGTTGGTGCTATTGTTTCTCTACTGCTCCATTTTTTGTTATGTTCTTGAGCCGAGGGTCTTTCAGAACAGCCTCTCTACCTTCATAGGTAGGGGTAAGGTCTGCATAAACACCACCCTCCCCAAACACCACTACAAGAAATTGGATAATTAGTGGCGACATTTAGCAGCAACCCTATAAGTTCCTACAAAATGTATATTATAAGCAGCGACTTTAAATGTCTCCACAGTTTGTAAATATTTAGCAGCGATTATTTTTAGGTCGCCTCTAAAGTGGCTAAAATTTTCAGTGCGCTAAAATAAAAATTTTGGCTCCATATTTTTTGTGGTGAATTTTGTAAAGTCACCACTAAATATGTATTGCAGCGACTGGGTTACTCTTATTCCCATTTTAAAATAACATAAGAAAATAATCATTAAATCAAAAACTCTAAAATCGGTCCACAGCTCTTCTCGAACACATCGAGTCGAGATGAGGAGAGGAATAGCGAAACTCTCATCTGTTAACAGAGAAGCGCCCAAAATCGGTCCTCTCTAGCTAGAAATCCCAAATCGAAACAAAAAATTGGTCCTCTCTAGTTAGAAATCTGTCTAGATAATAGAAATTTCAAATCGAAATCCCTATAAAATCTCCCCTAAATCGAAATCCATCAAATAAAAATCTGCATTCGATTGGGTGTTTATGATATTTGCTGGAAACTTCATTTTGAAGCTAAATCTAAAGATTAGAAGCTGGTTTGACGAGTTTTGGTTTGAATTTGTTAATCGAGTTGTGCAAAGAAGAAGACCACTGGGGTCTTCCGATTCAGGACATTGTTGCACAAATTGACTCAAAGCTTCTTCAACTTCAAGTATTCAAGAACTTGTACACACCTGGGGAAGTCGGAAAGGGAAAGAAAATACATAAGTGAAATTTTAACAACTCAGGTATGTTAAAATCCCTAATCTTTCCATTTTTCTTTGGGAAAGAAGTTGCTTTACTGTAATCAAGTATTTTAGTTTTTTAATTTGCTATTGTTGCAATTAAAGACGGAGTCGGAATTTTAACAAGTTAAATTGATCAGATGAACTGATTGTTTTGTGATTAGACGAACTTTAACAAACTACATTGTTTTGTGATAAGATCAACTGAGGAGCTAGAAGTGTAATTAGATCAAAATAACAATCTGCTTCTGTTTCATGTGTCTATTTTCCATACACCATTCTTTGGATTTGAATGAGTAATCCTGACTACATTATGTTTTTCTTGACGTCGTTTCCCAAATATATTTAATTTCCCAAATATATGTTTGCCGATGACTTCTACATGTTTCTACTCTTGGATTTCATAAGAGGTTTAAAGGTTTAGAGAATTCTAGGTGGTTTTGATATACTTCAGCAACAACTTATCCAAATATCGATCAGTCTTTGAGGTTAACCTAAACATCTATAAGCTGTTTATTTTTTTGCTGAAATAGAACGTCATAGTCATTCTTGCTAATCCACCAACCTGGTAGGGACTTGATAGTTCTACTTTATAGGATATGTAAAGTGTATGTTCCATGGTTCCCGCTAAGGAACAACGTTCTCTGCGCCTTTAATTTATACTATCTGGAAACTACAACAGTTGTTTGTGATGTTCAATCGATAAAAACAAGAAATATTTGGTTTGTCGAATCCAACTAAAATGCAAATACTGATGCGATTTCTGTTGTTTTTCAAGATGGAGTTTTGACTGTGACTGTTCAGAAGTTTACTCCACCTAAGCCTAAGAAACCCAAGACTATCGAAGTTAAAATTGCATGAGATATTTGAGTTGTTGTTAATTACACTATTTTCTAGAATTGGGAATGGAAGTTCTCTGTTTTGATGTTTGATGGTATGGTGCGATAACAATGTTGGAGATCTAGGAGCAGTGATCTTTTGCTTTTCTATTTTATGTATTCAACTACTTTATGATGAATGTGAAATGTGTCAGTATGCTATATCTTGTGTTTAATGCTAGTGAAATGCTACTTTTAAAAAAAAAATAATTTGGGATCGAAGTGCAGTACTCTTCATTTGGTCATTTAAACAACTGCAGTAGCTAACACCCCAGCTTCTCAACCCCAAATCACCTATTACCTACAACATGCTTCTCACTGAAGAGGACCACACACCGTCGGTGGTGAACATGCTCCTTCTTGTCTCTTTATCTGGCGAATCGAGCACTGACTTTTGTTCTCATTTCTTCCTCGCTCTAGATTATGTGCTCTCTGTTTTCACAAGGCGAAAAAACATTAATCTCTTTCTATCGTGATGGTTTAGAAATTATCATACTATTCGGAAGAAGCTATTATACATGACTGGGACTGGTGTGTTTGTGCAGCGCAAGGCTTGTGGTTAGCACAATCTTTAGGTATTTTGGTTATTTAGTGTTGTTTCCTTTCTCCAGAAGTGTAAATTTAAGGCATAATTTTGTGGATTTTAACTATTTTTTATATTATCTTTGTGCTCTTAAGCTTTGAAACTACTGGGTTTGATTATATTTTTACATATTTAGGGCTTCTATGATAAATACTGCTTAGTGCTCAGTGTTTTGGAGTGGTAATTTTTATGTAATTTTGGAAAGATTCATTTCCCATTTCCCTTAGTTATTGGTCATGAGAGACTAGAAATTAGGTATTTGAGTGAGAATTTGTATTAATTCGCTTCATTTGTTTCGTTGATGATAGCTTATATAAGAATAGAAAGAAAAATAAATTTTGGGATTTTTTCCATCTTGTGATTTTTCAGAGAAAAGAGAATATGTGATTCACATATATTTGGATAGTTGAGATTGTGCATCTGGGATGCCCATCTAATCAGATTGATCGCTAGGTAATTGACAAAATTGAAACTAACTGCTCTTATTGTCACCAACTTCTATTTATTTGTTTGTTATTCAAATACTCCGAACAAGTTATTTTTACCTTCTTAATATTATAAACATGTTATTTTTGGAGATTTTTACTTGTCAGTGAACTGCATTAGAAAATTAAATCTGATACAATGTCTTCTCAATCGATTTTCCTCAATTTCTGCTATATATCAGCTTTATCCTCGTTTGGTGATTTTCTGGTCAGATCGAAACAAAATTACTCTTTTGATATATCAGCTTTATCGGCGTGGTCTTGTTGCTTGTCAGTGTCTCGCCGTCAGTCGAGAAGGTATTATTTGGGCAGATTCAAAAGACTCTTCCGTTCACGACCTCACTCGCTGAAGACAACTCCACCAGGTACAATTTTTCCTCAATTTCTATTCTCATTGCTTTTATTGAACAACTATTTTTAACTTTTAGTAGGACTCTAAGAGCTCTATTTTT
>ML387158.1:0-17775 GCA_005239525.1 Nicotiana knightiana | reverse complement strand
CTCGAAGATATACTCTACCCATAGCTTTACTAGTTCAAATATACGATTTACTCTAAATTCCATACTCAAATTCGTGGCTAAAAATCCATATTACCATTTCTAGGTTTTCTTCAATATTTTCCAAATTTTTTCCACAATTTTCATGTATAATTCCATGCAATAACCTTGTATTTAACTTAGAAACATGAAGGAATTACTTACCTTGTGATCCTTGTCGAAAACCCACTCTTGAAGCTCCTCAAAATCGTCCAAACTNTATATAATTTCCCAACCCCGCTCAGTGAATTGACCAAAATTCCCTCGGGCCCACGTGCCCGGAATCCGAAATTTCTCGAAGATATACTCTACCCATAGCTTTACTAGTTCAAATATACGATTTACTCTAAATTCCATACTCAAATTCGTGGCTAAAAATCCATATTACCATTTCTAGGTTTTCTTCAATATTTTCCAAATTTTTTCCACAATTTTCATGTATAATTCCATGCAATAACCTTGTATTTAACTTAGAAACATGAAGGAATTACTTACCTTGTGATCCTTGTCGAAAACCCACTCTTGAAGCTCCTCAAAATCGTCCAAACTAAAAGAAAATGGAAGGAAATGACCAACAAATCTCGGTTTTAAAACATTCTGCCCAGGCCATTTTTCGCACCTGCGATTCCGCAGGTGTGACCAAACCTCCGCACCTGCGGCTTTCCTAAGCTCAAGCCAACTTCGCACCTGCTCCCCATAGCCCGCATCTGCGACTTCGCAGGTGCGGAAATATCATTCCACCTGCGCTCCCATCCAGACCACCACTTCTTCGCACCTGCGGCTCCACACCTGTGGCCAAAGCCTCGCAGGTGCGGTCATACCAGATGAAAACTATTCCAGCTCCTCTTCTAACTTCAAATATTGATCCGTTAACCACCCGGAAAACACCCGAGGCCCCCGTGACCCTGTCCAATTATACCAAATTGTTCCCAAAACATAATGCAGACTTGCTCGAGGCCTCAAATCACATCAAACAACATTAAAACCATGAATCGCACCCAAATCCCAACTTTATGAACTTAAAAATTTTCAACTTCTACATCCGATACCGAAACCTATCAAATCACGCCCGATTGACTCCAAATTTTGCACACAAGTCATATTTAACATTACGGACCTGCTCCAACTTCCGAAATCACATTCCCACCCTGATATCAAAGTTTCCACTTTCGATCCGATTTCTCGAAAACCTTCAAATTTCTATCTTTAGCCAAATGACTTCAAAATGACCTACGGACATCCGAATTCACCTCTGATCGCTCTCCCAACTCCAGAATCACCATTCGAAGCTATTGCTAGACTCAGAATCCCAAACGAACATCAATAACACTGAAATGCGCTTCAAGCCAAACTTAGGTAATTTTCTTCAAAATACTAACTTCCACAATATACGCCGAAACACTTCTGGGTTATCCAAAACCTGATCCGGACATACGCCCAAGTCCAAAATCATCATACGAACCTGCTGAAACCTTCAAATCCTGATTCGGAGGTCGTTTACTCAAAATTTCAATCTTAGTCAATTTCTCCAACTTAAGGCTTCTAAAATGAGAATTTCTTTCCATATTAACTCTAAACTTCCCGAAATTTAATTCCGACTACGCCCAGGGGTCATAATACCTGAAATGAAGCTGCTCACAGCCTCAGACCATCGAACGACGCGCTAGAGCTCAAAACGTCTGGTCGGGTCGTTACACAACCCATGCCTAATACGAAGATGTGGCCTGAAACAAACAACCCCTCTATTGAACCTCCTAAACCATAACCAATGCCAGGAAGACCTAAAAAATGCAGGAAAAAGTCAAATGATGAGCAAAAAAAAGAATATATGGAAGGTTGTCAAAGAATGCGGGAAAATGACTTGCTCAAAGTGTCATCAATTGGGCCACAATAGAACTTCTTGTAAATCAGTGGTAATTGTCACTTTATGTTATTTTATTTTTATTAATTTTAATGTATAATTGACTATATTTTGTTGTTTTATAGGCTGGATCCACTTCCAATCAACCAACTCAACCAACTCAACCAATCCCACCAGCTCCAACTAGATCATTTCAAACTAGCAATCCACCTTCAATGTGTAATGACACATCCGCAGTGAGAAGAAGTAGCAAAAATTAGTCTACTAGTATAGGCAGGGGAAGGGGTAGAGTTCTGGGACTTAAAAAGCCAAGGCCAACAGCAGGTTTTAGGGTATATACCGACATTAGGAGTGAAAGAACAATTATCAATGTAAGCTTGAATTTGTATTACTTTGCGATGGATTTTATCAATCTAAGTAGTGACTGATTTATATCATTTTGCACCCCGATATACCATCTGAGAGAGTGATAACACCTGGAACTTACAAAGATACTTTTGCAACAAATATATATATTGGATTTAAGCCTCGTGGTCTCAAATGGAAGGGGGAAAATGGAGTAATAACTTCTCAACTGCAGCAGATGCGTGGAACAAGGAATATAAGGTCTTCTCAACAAAGTGTCACCTCCTCATCTTCATTTGCGTCGGCCCAAGGAAATGGAAGCAATATGTAGTGTCTTCCTTTTGACAAAAACTTGTTTGACACCATGTGAAGTGTTATGTTTTTTGCAGTTTTGTTTCAAGAATGTGATTTAAACACATTGTTATATTTTTGGCTTTTGGCAGCTTTGTTAAGTTTGCAAGTTGCAAAAAATAGCTGACTTTTGGCAGCTTGTGAAGTATTATGTTTTTTGTGTTTGTTATTGTTTGTGCAAAAAACAGTTGTTATTGTTATGGATTTTGGGTTTTGCCTATATATGTGAAGGAGCTTATTGCTGGTAGAGTTGCTGGTGCATTTTCTAAAACTGTTGTTGCTCCATTGGAGCATGTTAAAATACTTTTACAAGTGAACAAAGAGATGTGCTACCTAGATGCTTTTGGCAGCTTTGTTATTGTCAACCAATGGCTTAAAAAGTTCATGGCCAAGTTGATTAAACAAGTAAAATTGGACCAACTATCGAGTTCTGGGAATGGTTCATTAAGTCCGAAACTGAACCAAAACTGGAAAAACATTAAGGACCGAAATTCAAGGAATTTACCCACTATCGAGTTGCTTGAAAGCAACAAACAAGCAATTTTGCAATTGACCAAATTGATTTATCACCAACTAATATGAAATTTTGAAACTTGAAAGGGCTCGCCAATTGCATCAATTTGCATATATTGACTCAAATTACATCAATAAAAACCGGAAAAACCTAGCCAATTCCATAGCACGAACACAACAAGAAACACAACTAACTTCTTCCACCTAGCCAACTTTGCATATCTTTCTTTTGCTTTGTTTAGCAGACCATAAATAACCTTGTTCGTTTGAGCTGGAAACTCATCATCATGCCATCTAAAGTTATTGCAACCATGCTGTGAAACACAAGAAAAAAAGCAGATAAATCAGTGTAAACAGAGACAAGAAAAGAAAAACACTAAAAATGAAATCTTACTTTTTCAAATTTACACCCATAAAAGCGACGAACTGGATTTCTTGGTGTCCATGATACTTTCAGTTCAACTTGAAATCCAGAAGAACAAATATCCATTCTATTGTGAGAAAATATTTTTTTTTGAGACATGAATTCACTTCAAACTTCAATCTTAGATGAAATAAATCCACAACAAAGAAATCAAATTAAATAAACGAACAATAAAAAAATTTTGAAGCTTTCTTGGATGTACAGGTATGAAATCGGTACATTTAAACTTTGAAACTTTAAGAGTGAAGATGGGCCAAAGTAAATGGGAAAGGAAATAATGAAGATGAAACAATGGGGAAGGAAGATGGGGGATTAAATATGGGGCCAACATTTATGTTATTACCGTTGGAGAAGGAAATTTTCTCAAAAAATCTCCCTCACGCGCCTGCAGGATGAGGCAACTCACACTCTGCATCTAGTCATCTTTTGTATTAAAGAGGAACATAAGAAATGGGGTTGGAGGGCCAAAATGGAACAAGACTGAGTTAGAGTGCCAAAAAAAAAATTGTGCCAAGTTTAATGGGATGTCTATGTATTTGGCCTATATATAATATCCAAGCAATTCTTTCCACAATACACCGAGCCTTTATTTGGACAGTAAAAATATAGCTTCATTTTTTTATCAATAATTAAATGACACATAATTTACATTGTCCTCTAGTAGATATCTGCTATGTTGTAAATTCAAAGTTGGAAAGAGAAACTCTACCTTTGTACAAAAAATTCCTTCCTTAGAAAGAGAAACTCTACCTTCTCTCTAGGACTTATTCCCATGAATACAACCACTATTACACCACTCATACCACTGGAACCACCGGACAAGAACAACCATATGGACGTGGAAGAAACAACACCACATTTCTATAAGGAAATGCTTCTCGATAAACTGGTAATTCATCAAAATAATTACTATGAGAAAGATGCCACCACAATCATCAAAGATGATAAGGGGGAAAACATTGAAGGCTCAAACCCCCTTTTTCTAGGATGACAGGAAACGCATTTACTTTCCATGGTGTTTCTCTGTAATCATAAAGGTTTTTGGACGTAGAATACCACACCAATATCTTCGCTCTAAACTAATTGACTTATGGAAACCATCCGAACAGTTAATCTTAACTGAAGTAGGATGAGATTTCTTCATTGTCAAATTTAGCCTAGAAGAAAATATGGCTAAAGCACTACATCTAGGACCATGGTTTGTCTCATTTTTTCAGTACGAAAATGTGAGAACCAAAATTTGTGCTACAGGAAGCTACCCTCTTTACCACAGCTATTTGGATTCTTCCCCCACAACTTCCAACAGAGTTCACGACAAAGAAATATTAGAAAATGTTGGTAGAAAACTGGGCAGACTACAAAAACTTGACTCATGCACCTCCTCTACTTTGAGAGGAAGGTACGCACGTATATGCATTCAAGTACCGTTAGAAACCCCAGTGGAAACATCCATAATATTTGGAGACCACAAGCAAACAATAATTTATGAGGGAAAAGGCACACTATGTACAACTTGTGGACGAATTGGGCGCATATCAAGAATTTTCAACTATAATAAAATACAATCACCCCATGCCACAAGAAGCACCAGAAACCTCAGGGGAAAAAACACGAACCAGGGGAGGAGAATGAATGGAAGACAGTAACCTTCCCAAGAAGGAAAAAACCGAATCAACAAAAGGTTAAAGAGAGGAACAATGGATCTACAAACAACCAACACATCACAAGCACAATGGATCCAGGTAAACATGTTTGATGCAAACTCAAGTAAGTTCCTAGAAACTAAAACTTGCAATATAATTCTAAGTCAAACAACCCCAGAACAAAATTTTACAACAGGACCAACGGGCCAACCAATAAACAAAGCCCCATTGCCCACTCCCTTGCAACACCTTCCACGAGGCCCCAACCCAAACATAACACCATACGCAAGGCAGAAATGTGGCTCGAGGAAACTGACACGATCTCCACCTTGACCCATACATTGACACCCACAACGAGCCCTCTGCTCTTGGCCCAATTACTTACGCAAAAAATGTCAACCTTGGGGTATTGGATCATAAGGCCGGCCACGATCAACCAATTGGAGACCACACCCAATTGGAGACTCCTAGCCCAAATAATCACCCCTACCCAAACACCTACACGTTCCCTACCTCTCCCTCAGAGAAACACCCTAATAGGGAAAACTCAACACACCCCATGAACACTCGAGTGCCTCGTATAAAAACCCACTCAAACGCAGGTAAAAAGACACTTGTCGTCCATTCCACAAGATACCACATTAATTATGAATCCCTCTCCCTATATACAATATTCGCTGCCTCTTCCACTAACCAAGATTTGACACCAAAGGACGCAATTATGAATCAGTCCATTAACATAATCCCCCCATTACACAAAGTAGAACATAAAAAATACAAAAATAGAAAAAACCAAAAGCCACCCACCATTCTGACCTTGCTGCCACTACCACCGGACCACCTGCCAACATCCTAGCTGGAGATAGCATTATAGGGACAGGGGTTAGCCTACAATTTCACCCTGGGAAATCAACCAGTGACCTTGATTGTCCAGAATCCAGCACATTTGGCAAGGGTAATAGTGGAAGCACTGAAGGTCCATGCTTATGGTAGACAATGGAGAACAACAGCAACATGCAACCGAACGTCGATCTACCTTTGCTCAACAACCTAATGTCCCAAGCCTTCCAGTCAATACCATTCTTCCCAGATCCGGCAACGGAGGATCCAACAGCGTTGCCGGTCTTTATGACCATTGAATCCCAAATCCACCAGGCCCCATCATTTTCTGCTCAACCAGAGAAGAGTTTGTCTCCACCACTAGGAAACATCACAAGGGAAATCAACAAGGCCCTAAATTTCCTGAAAAGGAAAAGCCCACCAGAAATGGAAGGAACAACCTTTGGTTCTCTTCGCACAGACTCTCTACTACTGAACTCAGTCAGGGTGATAGAGTTCATTGTAGAGACCACCAAAGTACTAGTGTTGTTGTGCTCAAGAACGATGACCAAATGTGGACTAAGCCTAGTGTCTCACCATTCCCAAGGATTGACCAAGTCGTTGTTCAATTTGACACAAGTCCTCAGCATGAGGGGAAAGACCCAAACGTCTCTAAAGAGGACACCACAGGGAATGGAGAAACCTCAGGAAAGCTAGTTCCCACACATCCAACCACCCTTAATAAACAAAATCATATTGAATGTTAGGGGTGGTAACAACGCTGAATTCAAGAAGCACTGCATGGATATGTTCAAGCTCCAAAAGCCAGCTATGCTGGTACTGCTATAGACCAAGATGGCCGACCACAAAAACTGGCAGAGGAACTGCAGTTTGACATGATAGTACAATCTCCGGCTATTGGTTTATCTGGGGGATCGTGCTAATGTGGAAAGAAGATAGTGTTAGTGTGAAAGAGGTTTCCACAACCCCTCAGGATATCCATGCCATGGTAAAGGTACTCCCTGACCACACCCCTTGGTTATTTTCTACCACCTACGCTAGTAATATTTTAGCTAATAGAAAGTTACTCTGGGAGAGCTTAGTTACTATCTCCAAAACCTTCATAAACAACTGGTTTGTGGGAGGGGACTTCAATGAAGTCTTGAAAGCTAGGATAAATTTGGGGGAAACCCAATAAACCCTAGTCGTAGTAACTTATTTTGGAACTGCCTTAATGAATGCAAATTATTATAATTAGGCTACAAAGGTAGTAAATTCACCTGAGGCTAGAGATAGGTGTTTTGCCAATGAGAGTTGGACTTCCCAGTACCCTGAGGCTACTATGATACACCTTCCCACGACCCACTCTGATCACTGCCCCATCCAAGTAGCACTAAAAGTGTATTCATTCAATAATGCCACCATAGATTTTAGGTTTGAATCAATGTGGACTAGCCACCTAATCTTTCCCAGTATCATCAATGAGGCTTTCTCCCCCCCCCCCCAATTCCACCCTAATCCAATCCACTGAGTCTTTTAAGATGATTGTGACCCAGTGGAACATAAACACTTTTGGAATATATTCCATAAAAAAAATCTTAGCCAGAATTGTAGGAATCCAAAAATTCCCTAATTACCAGTTCAGCAGCTACTTGTTAAACCTAGAAAACAACCTTACCAATGAGCTATTCATCCTCAAAAATGAGGAGGATTACTGGAAGCTCAAATCTAGGATTAACTAGCTTAATGATGGGGATGCCAACACTATATTCTTCCACATTTCCACTCTCAATAGAAGAAGAAGAAGAAACATGATCCTCTCCCTCAAAGAAGAGAGTGGAAACTGGCTCTATGATCAAGGAGACATCAAGACATCCATATTGTTATTCTTCAAAAACCTCTATACCTCCTCACACTCACAAGCTCCCATCTCCACCACCAACCATCTGACCATGACCCATACCATATCTGACTCTCAAAGGGATAGACTAGATAGGCCCCTTGAAATGGGAGAAATAAAAATGGTCATCTTATCCTCCAAGCCCTTCAAGGCTCCTAGACCTGATGGCCTCCATCCCTTCTTCTACCAGAAGTACTGGAGTATTGTAGGTAACTCCGTAACTGAATTCTGCAAGCAATGCTTCACCACTAATTCCATGGATGAGACCATGAATCAAACTCTACTTTGTCTCATTCCAAAGTGCCCCCACGCTTCCATGGTCAAAAACTTCAGACCAATTGGACTTTGTAACACAATCTACAAGTCCGTCATTATGATCATTGTAAACAGAATCAAGACAATGCTTCCTGACATAATTGGCCATAGCCAGGCCCTTTCCTTTTAAATAGGAGAGCTTCTGACAATGCTATCATTGTACAAGAGTACATTACACACTTTAGGAAATTGAAAGGGAAAAAGGCTCACATGATCCTCAAAATAGACCTAGAAAAAGCCATTGACAGGCTAGAATGGTCCTTCGTCAGGGATACCCTCCATGCCTTCAACTTTCCCACTAGGCTGACCAAGTTAATTATGTCTTGCATAAGCTCTTCCAACATCTCAATCTTAATAAATGGAGGTAAAACTGAAGCATTCAAGCCCTCCAGAGGAATCAGACAAGGGGACCCCATATCCCCTTACCTTTTCATCCTGTGTATGGAAAGATTCTCCAGGTCAATTGACCAGGCAGTGTTGGAAAACCAATGGCAACCTATAAGTATTAACTGGCCCAAAAATCTCCCACTTTTTCTTTGATGATGACCTTTCTCTATTTTCCAAGGCAAACAATAGGAACTGCACCACCATATATTCTATCCTACAGTCCTTCAGTGAGAACTCTGGACAAAGAATCAACCTCACTAAGTCCAGAGTAATCTTCTTCTCTAATACTACCCAGGACACCATGGAATTTCTCACTAATTCACTATCAATCCAAGCTACCACCTCCTTTGGGAAATACCTTGGTTTTCCTATGTTCCATAAGAAATCCATTAGCTCTGATTTTCAGTTCATAATGGACAATATGCAATCCAAGCTGGCTGGCTGGAAAACAAATTGTCTCAACATGACTGGTAGGACCATCTGGCTAAATCATCCCTTAATAGTATCCCTAACCATGTCATGAAAGATATTAATTTGCCCACAAAAATCACCAAGTAAATTCATAGAATTCAGAGGAATTTCATTTGGGGCACTACCCCAAATAGGAAAAAATACACCTGGTGAATAGGGATAGGGTCACCAAGAAGAAGGGTAATGGGGGGCTAGGTCTCCAAAAGCAGCCCATGCTAATATGGTCTGGAGGATCTACGCAACACCTCAAGCTTATGGGCTAGAGATCTTATTTCTAAGCACTGTAATTGAAACCATACCCCCCCCCCCAAAACCCCTAAATCTCCTACATGGTTATGCATCCTTAAGGGTTGGGATACATACTAAAGGCTAGCAGATGGGTGGTCCACAATGGCAATAGGGTAAGATTCCTGAATGATGCTTGGATCCCTAATCAGCCAGCCATTAGGGATATGGTAGAGGGCTCCCTTACCCCAAACAACATAAATGTCAAAGTAGACACTGTCTACAACTCAGAAAACTGGGACCTCTCTTCCATCTATATGGATCTGCCTACAAGCATCACTAACATGATCAATTCTGTCTTCATTCCTCTCAATCCTACCAAGGAAGACAAGCTAATCTGGGGATTAACTTCTAGTGGGTCCTTTACCAACAGCTCCGCCTACACTTTCCTTAGCAAAAACAAGAAGAACTTTGGAAATGAGGAGGAAGGGAACTTTAATAGGATCTGTAAATTACAAGCTCCTAACAAAGTCAAGAACTTCATCTGGCTTCTTGCCCAAATTAGGTTACCTATAGGTGTCACGACCCAAAAATAAAAGGTCATGATGGCACCTAACTTGACCCGATAGGTAAGCTAATTAACAAAAGAAACAAACCAAATGAACTTAAAGAAAAATAAATTAGGATATATCTGAACTTTTACAAATTTTATCTAAGAACTGGTAGTACGAATCATGAGCTTCTAGGATTTAGAATTTTCAAAGCAAATATAAATAATCACACGATCTATTTGAAAACTAGATGAACAGATTAATAATGTCTAAAACTACCAAGGACTAGTGGCAGCTTCTATCCAGTATACACAAACATCTTCAGGGTCAGCCTCCGACTCCTTCAGCAGCTCTGCTCCAATAATCTGCACAGAGTGTGCAGAAGTGCAGTATCAGTACAACCGACCCCATGTACTGGTAAGTATCTTGACTAACCTCGTCGAAGTAGTGAAGAGGCTTTTAGTTAAAAGATACCCATTTAATAAACACTATAATATAAACTAGCAATAAAACTATACGACAGGGTAATAGAATAGAGTACACAATGTAAGCATACAAAGTAATAAAAGAGTACCAGAAAGAATCACAATTCAACAGTTTTCAACATCGTAACCGGCCTTTTCCTTAGAACGAAAGCCCATGAACCACAAGAATTACCTCAAACTTTCATAGTGAGAAAGAAGTACTCAAGACATCAAATCTAATGGAACGATAACACCCTTCGTACATTTATCTCATCCTCACCATATATGCATAAAACAGTATCAACCAAATGATAGAAATACTGATAATAGAAATGACAAGGAAGGAAATACGCAAGCCGTAATAATAAACGAGAATGTACAGAAGAACATCAATAACAGACTAAGCAAAAAGCACAGAGGTAATGACCACAATTAGGAAAAGGTGTTATAATTTCAACTAACTAGCATGATGGAGGCATGAAGGTGGATATAACAAATAAGAGAAGAGGAGAGCGGTACATGTTCTTTATAATGCAACAAATAGAGCATGAATGGCCAACATGGAAGAAGACTCGTACTTAAGTGCAACAAAATGGTTATGACATGGATGCAATCATAACAGCAGGAAGTAGGCATGATTTTTACAAGTTAAACAAGTAGAATGCATAGGCGACACAACAACGATTGAGATAAAGAATGAGGACAGAACAATGACGAGAAGTCACATAAGAACCATAAATACGACGATAACAATTCAAGGTAAGACATGAAGATATATACAAGAAAAGATTACCATAACATAATGTATGTCTCTCATCCTCACTTGCACGAAAACACCCTTCGTGCCATGACCTCACAATGATACAAAAGTATAAAAGTATAAATGCAATGGCACGACATCAACCTTCGTGTTTTTACTCACAAATGACATGGCATGGCATCACCCTTCGTTCTTTTACTCTCAATAACATGGAACGACATCACCCTTCGTTCTTTTACTATCAATAATATGGCACGACATCACCCTTCGTGCTTACACTCTCAATAATATGGCACGGCATCACCCTTCGTGCTTTACACTCTTCCTCACATGATAATGAATATAAAATGCCACGGCATCACCCTTCGTGCTTTACACTCTTCCTCACATGATAATGAATATAAAATGACACGGCATCACCCTTCGTGCTTTACACTCTTCCTCATATGATAATGAATATACACAGCATCACCCTTCATGTTTTACACTCTTCCTTACCAAGCATATGAATATCAATAAAATAGCAAGGCAGGAAGTATATATATAACATTGAGGAGAGTGATCAACGAATTTCTCAATTACTGCTTTACAAGCCAAAAATGATTCAATGAACCCTCAAGGGCAATATAATTCAAGTACTTCCACAAATCTCACAATTCATTAGCAACATAGGTATAGAATCCAGCATCCCAAAATATCGGTGATAGCAATGTAGTATTGATCGCGCATAGAGATGACCAAACAAGACACATCAATGTATTCCCAATATTCTATCGAGTTTGATCAAGTTCATAGGCTAGGTCTTTATTTCTAACAATTAATATTACGTTCTTAATATCTGTAAATCAAGTGAGGCATGCATGAAGAAAGGAAGTTACGTAATTCTACATGACACAATTATAACATCATCTACCCCCGAGCATGATTAACCCCGGCACATACATATATGCTCGTCACCTCACATATGTAACACCACCGCATGTAGCAAAGAATGGCAAATAGGAGGAAAAATTCCCTCAACAAAATTAGGCAAAACACTTACCTCGATTAGGCTAACTCAACACTCAACTTAGCCTTTTCCTATACAAATTCGCCTCCGCTCGACTCAATCTAGCAAATGGACTTGAATACATTACACGATCCAAGAGAAAAAACAATTTCAATTAATAAAGCTGTGATTTTTATTCAATTTCTAAAAAGTCAACACTAGTCAAATCTTGAGCCCGCTCTGTCAAAACCCGGGTCCAAGGGTAGGTCTCGACTACCCATAGCCTCACGAGTCCAAATATGTGTTTTGTTTTCAAATCCGAGTCCTATTCGACTATCGAAACCCAAATTTTTCATTTTTCAAAACCTTGACAAAATCCCCAAGTTTTCCCATAGATTTCCCATGAATTTGATGTTAAAACTTGTAATAAGTCATGAAATATAGTTGGAAATTGATTAAAGATACTTACCAATGTTTTGGTATGAAAATCCCCTCTCAAAATCGCCTCATCTCGAAGCTAGGGTTCAAAAATATGAAAAATAAAGTAAAACTCGGAATCCTCAGCACTAAACAGGCTACGGATGTCGCATTTGCAACAGGGGGTTCGCAAATGCGACCCTCGCAAATGCGGAAAAACTATCACAATTGCGAACATGAAGGATTTCTGCTAAAGTCGCATTTGCGACAAAATACATCGCAAATGCGAAGACCGGCTTTTCGCAAATTCGGCAGCCTCATCGCAAATTCAAAAATTGCCCAGCCGCCCAGGCTTCACAAATGCAAGGTCCCTTCGCAAATGCGATGGCTGCATTTGCGACCAGAATATCGCAAATGCGAAGAAACCATAACCAGCAATCAAAAATTAATAAAAATCATTCTGAAACCAACTTGAAACTCACGCGAGCCCTCGGGGCTCTAAACCAAATATGCACACAAGTCTAAAAACTCAACATGAACTCGCTCGCACGCTCAAATCATCAAAATAACTTCAAAAACCACGAATCGGACGCTAAAACGCATGAAAAATCAAACTAAACTTCAAGAACTTCTAGAATCGCAATCGAGCGTCCGAACCATATCAAATCAACTCCGATTGGCCTAAAATTTTATACACAAGTCACACTTGCCATTACAGACCTATTCCAACTTCCGGAATTGGAATCCGACCCCGATATCAAAAGGTCCACTCCCGGTCAAACTTCTCAAGATCCAACTTTCGCCATTTCAAGACTAATTCAACTACGGACCTCCAAATTACAATCCAGACGTGTTCCCAAGTCCAAAATTACCCAACAGAGCTAACGGAATTGACGAAACTCCATTCCGAGGTCAAATGCTAAGAAGTTCAAACTTAGTCAATTCTTCCAACTTAGAACTTAGATCCTGAAGTTCATTCTCCAAAATTGATTCCGGATATTGAAAACCAACATCGATGATTTATGAAAGTCATAATACATCATGCGGAGATACTCAATCCCTCAGAACACCGAGCGAAATGCAAATACTCAAAACGACATGTCGGGTCGTTACATTCTCCACCACTTAAACACACGTTCGTCCTCGAAGTGCCAGGAGTCTTCCCAAAGCTATTAAACCATGGTGTAACCTCACTAAGCACAACCCCGGCGTGATCCTACGTCACCCTGATGCACATAAGCCCACCAACACAACACTATTAGAGATCCCTATTTCAACATTGGTCCTTAAACCTTAGAACCCCATTTTATCATCCAGAATTTATTACAAGATCCGAATCCCACATCTACACGATGTACAAGTCTGAACCAGTTGTATCAAACCATGACCATAACCCAAGATATAATCACACCACGTACCCAATCACTCCAATACTCACATTAGGAACTGCTGACCACCATCACTGCCCAAGAACAAATCTAGTGCCGATATCACCATACCAACAAGTATCCACAATAATCATATAGAGCCCCTCACAACCCGGTTCCGTACATTAACAAGTGATAATTCAGACATGACAGATAACAGTAAGAAAACTAAATAAGAAAACTACTAAGAAAATTAAGCAGGCAGGGAAATTTTAGCACTTTACTATGAACAACCTCAACAAGGTGAAAGCAAAATATACAAAATAGAAATAAGGAGCCACATTTCATCACTGTATCGTTGCGGCATGCAACCCGATCCCATCATATCAATCCATATAGGGTACCCATCGAGCCATAATATTCTGACTCACTGATCACGTCTGCTTTAACATCGAGCACAACAGAGTGCACAAAATATAACTGTAGGGAAATCATTAGGAACAACCAATGTTGGGAAATACAAGCACAACCTATGGTTCAATAAGCTAACCAACATTACAAAGGCCACCTCGCCCATAGTGTCATGAGGCACAAACCGAGTCACAATATGCATGCGAAGAATCATGTAGCCCTCGCAACCCATCATAGCATAAGAGAGGAACATATAACATAAACCAAAGCGCGAATAACATCCATTACGCCCGATGATATACATGTGGCAGTGACTGCGCAAGAGCAAGCAAATCCAGTATGATACAGAGTACATACCCTTACTGGGCTCAAAATAATCCCCAAACCAAATTTCGATCATCCCCCAAACATGTAATAACCTTCCAACAGTCTATAGCGACCTTTCTATAACACATACCATTAATCACCCAATTTTCTACAGTCCTTCACAACTCACGATCAAGGAATAGTCTGCCAACAAGAACATTGCAACACTACGAAAGTCTCACAGTCAACTCTGAACCATAAGCATTATAGCTCCTATACCTGTAGAAAACATCAGCTCCGACCATGATCATAACCATGATAAGTTTCTTCGGATCTCAGTAACACATTATCAAGTAATCAAAACCAATCGCCTCTACCTCAACCGAGTCGTGCAAACTGCCAACCCGAAAGTAGCTCAATCTGATATGACCTCCCTGAGGGAACTTCTTGGGATTTTTAAACCATTTCCTGCATCATTCCAACATTTACATGTAGACTCTTCTTGACAAGGAAACACGGCAGGTCCAATTTACATCCACTTCCATTTTCAAGCCCACCCGTAGACAAATCCAAAAGCCCTTAAAGGCTACGTAAAACTTGGAACTTGCCAGAACCTTCTCGATAACCACTCATCTTACTATGATCTTCAATACACAGCTAATACGCATCAAGAAACCTGTGATACACCAGCATATGCCCATTCAAAGAAATAACCAAGCAATCTCCCGATCCGGAAATTGATACGGCCCATGACCCTTGTTGAAACCCAATATTTCCCTCATATATTTCAAATATACATATATAATTTCAAAATAATTTATATGCATCATATTTGACTCATAAACACATAAAAATATTTTTCCTAATTCCTCTATAATTTTAAATATTTTTAAATCAATTTATTCTCATATTTAATTAGATAAACAATCATTAAATTCATCACAAATTATTTTATGATGATTTTATCATCTAACTTCTTCATTTATATCTATACCATGTTTTAAATATTTTTGGTGCATTTATTGTAATTACATTTTCATTTTAAAGGCTAAAATTGCACATTTTGCAATAATATCCCTTACATACTTATAATTACTTTATTTATGCAAAAATAACTTTTCTATTTTTTATAGTATTAAATAATTGTTATCAACCATTTTATGCACAAATAATATTTTACTATTTTATTTATTATTTTTACGAATTATTTTATTACTTAAAACGGGTATTTAATTAATAGCCCTAAATTCTTCCTATTTTCGGACCTAGGCTACCCAAACTAGCCCAAATTACCCATCCCAACACCTAAAATGACTACCCCACTCCCATTGTAAATCCAACGACGCCCTGTTAACCTACCCTTTTAATATTATCCCCTAACACTAATTCTCCCCATTCCCTCTCACCTGTCATCATTGAATCCTCTCAACTCACCTCTCACTCCCTAACCCCCTGCGATTCTAACTAGATATGAAATCCCTTGAGGATTTCCTTACCTTATTGGTTCCATCTTGCTACTGACTACTCAATTATGTTATAATTTATTAGCTTTCCTAACATGGCAAGCTAATCTCTCCATTTTCGGACCAAATACAGTTCGAACCCTCCCCTTTTTCTCATTTGTGTCCGTCTTCTCTCTCTCTATGTATGAATCTCTGAGAAGTTTCTATGTTCTCATTTACCGTAAATATTAGGGTTTAGATCTTTTACAGATCTATTTATATTTTTTATCACTTTATGTTTAAAAACCTTTTTTATGTTCTCGTATGTCTTTTTTTGTGATTTTTGTTAAAAACCTTGCCTAATTTATTTTTGCCCTAAAATTAGGGCTCAGATCTGGTAAGATCTATTTTGGTTGATTATCTCAACCTTCCGTATATTTTGCCTTCTATTTTTCGTGATGTTGTTTGCCTAAATTATTGGCCCTAAATTAGGGCTCAAAACCGTTAAAGGTTCTTGTGTTTTTTATTTCTTCCTCAGTATCTATCTATGTGCATTCCAACTAACTTTATTGTAGGGTTTCCACTATTATTCTATTTCATTTACTAATTTTGTGGTTACTTGCTTTAGTTAGACCTATTTGATTATTGACTTTCCTTAATTGTATTCCGAACTTTTCCTTAAACAACGTGATTAATTGTTTCCATATTTGCATGCCCTAGATTAAGGCTATTTAAACCCTTTCCCTTTCCTCCCTAGACAGACTCGAAAATCATTAACCTCACTAGTCTTAAACTCTATTCTGTTATTATTCTTATTCTACATTGTGGTATTGGCCGGCTGAAAGCCAAGGCCATTAAGTTATGGGCCTTTCTTCTCATTGTTGATTCAGAACACTATGGTTTTTTGTTCTTTTCTTGAACTTCTCAATTAACTAGTGAGTTTTGTACCCTTGTCGTTTCATTCTTATGTATCTGTGACTTGTGTCTATGGTCCAGTGTGATTAAGTTTATTTTTTTAAGCATGATTTTGTCAATTTTACGTTTGTTTGAGTCTCTTTAGTTCTCTAATTAATGTTGTTAGTTCTGCGAGTGTCTATGCTTGTTTTGAATAATATGAATCCTCTTAAGTGTTTTAGCTTAATGCCTTCTAAATTGCTTCTTGTATGCAGCTTTGTTAGTTCTGCACTTGCCTTGAATTTTAGTAATCTCTTAGGGTAACATTAGAATACCTATAAATCCACTTGTTCTGAATATTTACAAAGTTTTGTCTTGATGTGTTTGACCAGTTCTAATCCCTTTTTTTCTGTCATCCACGTGCCCTGATAACCTATCTTTTAGCATGTCTTTAGTTCGTGTGATTCCATACTTCTTCAAATAATAATTTGACTTTAGAGTAATTATCAAGTTTACGTTCTCCTACCATGTCTAATGTTGTTTGTTTTCTGATGTGAGTGGAAATACCTTGTCCTTAATACTAGCATGTACATTTAGCCTAATTAGACCTTTCAAGCTTTAACTTGTTAAGTATCATGCATTTTTGCATAAAGAACTGTGTAAACTTTGCCAACTTATTTTCCTAACTCTTTTAATGTAATTCTGCCTATGTGTTTAAGTCTTGCTGTCCTTTTTTATCAACCACTCTGTGTTCTGAACTCTGCTATGTTTACTTCCCAAAATCAAGTATGTCTTTTCAAATTCTGTACCTTAGCCATTGCCTCCCTCTTATGTGCTGCCTATGCCACCCTGGATCCCCATCCTTAGGCCATTTAGGTTCTGCCC
>ML387156.1:23679-61532 GCA_005239525.1 Nicotiana knightiana | reverse complement strand
AAGATGATGCATCCCTGACTATTGGGGACCCTTTGGATGAATGTTTGATGAATCTAGATGATACGAATAGTGAAGAACTGGCAGATTGGGTGTTAGCACTTGAGGAAAAAGGGGTTTGGCCAAAGGCTCTCGAGTCTGAGTTACTATACGTAGAGGAAAGAGAGAACCCGCCAGCCGGGCCATCTATTGAAGAACCACCCAGGTTGGAACAGAAATCGGAGGATGCTGATGTGGTAGAAAAGATACTAGATTTAACCAAAGACATCGATGATACTTACTTTGTTGAATCTAGTGTCATTATTGTTGAGGATGTTGGTACACACTCCAACCATTGTTTCACATTGTGTTTGGATGATGATATGCAAATAGAGTTATCCGAACCACCTGAGCAGTTGAGGGATAAAGAACAAGATGCCTACATTCTGGAATTCTTCTTGCCAGAAAGTAGGGAGTACACTTTTCATCGAAAGGCCAAGAAGCGCGGATTACTATATTGTTTTATTGTGCCAGGCAGATTCGTTCCACCACCCCAGGAGCATGATCATATAGCAGATTCAAAACTTGTGATCCAATTCATAAGTTCAAAGTGGAGGCATAAAGTGATTCAAGCAGTTGCTCGAAGGAGCATGAAAAGTAAAAAAAATAAAACTAATGGAAAGGATGGTGAAGCTACTTGGATCAGGGAGTTTCTTGCACCTTTCTTTTATTTTTTTGTTTTGTCTATATGTGATGCACTGAGGACACTGCATGATTTAGGTGTGGGGTGTTGTACATATTTGTTATGATTTGTTGTGTTTAGTGTGCTTTCTTGTTAGTAGTTTTAGCTTTTATTGTTAGTAAGTTTTCTTTTAGGTAGAACAAAACAGAAAAAAACAAATTTCGAAAAAAAAGACTCTTCCCGACAATGGATCTCTTAGACAGTTCTCTTGAGGGAAGTAAGTCTAACGAAAATACCAAAAAGATTTTTTATTTTAGGTAGTGTAATAATTCCCCCTTGGTTTTTCTTTGGACCACGGTTCTTTTCCAAGGGTTTTTAATTGAACCGGGTGTAGGTAGTTTTTAATTTTTAGGAGTAGGAATCACATGGTTAAGGGCTTAATAGTAGCAATATCTCGAAACGTGCTAATGCCTTGAGAATAGTCAGTACTTTGGTTGTGACGCTTAGGCTCAATTTTTTTGACTCCAGGATAAATACCTTAAATCAGGAATTCTTAAGATTTGCTTAATTGCTTTGACTGGAGTGTCGTGATAGATCCAATCCTGAGTGAGTTATGTGCCAAGCGTTAGTGAGGTTTGTATGTTATTCTGTGCATTGCATTTGATGTCTAGAACTTGCCCCGTGTGTGTGCAAAGCGAAATAGAAGTTTTGTTCAGTCTTGGAAGTGATATAGGCATTTCTTTGTTGAGCCAGCTATATATATTTTACCCACCTAATTGTTATGTATCGTAGTTAACCCCGTTGAGCCTATAATCCTGTTTCTTTGGCAACCACATTACAAGCCATACCCCTTTGTTTGAATCGATCATATATTTGAACCTTGTCACCTCTCGTAAGCACTGAAAAAGTGATGAAATATGGAAAAGTTAAAGTGTGGGGTGGTAGGTTGGTTTTTGAGGGGAATAATTGAAATGCGGAGAAAGGTGCACTGTTCGAAAAAGTAAGAGTCACTTGAGAAAAAGAAAAAAAAAATAGAAAATAAATAGTTGTATTGTTGTGAAAGAAAAATATATGTGGTGACTCTTGATGTAATTGTGCTTAAAGAAGTATGGGGTAATAACATTGATGTGAAGGTGGAGTTTGGCTTAATATAAGTTTGAGGTTGAGCGCTAAAGTATATGTATTAAAGTGCTTAGGGAGGTGTAGTCACTCTTATATCCAAATGTATCCTACCCGTCCCGCAGCCTACATTACAACCAAATAAAGTCCTACTTGATCCTAGACTGAATGAGCTCGATTAGTAGAGTAGTACACTACGGGCAAGCCTATGGTGCATCTTTTGTGGCATATGAATATTATTTCTGAGAGCGAGTGAATTCTTTCTATCTTGAGTTCCTAAGTGTTCTTAAATTTTATTGTGTGAGGAACTAGCTCTTTGATTTGGTGCGGGCACATAATTCACGAAGGAAAGGTAATGTTGTTGACATCTATGTCAGAGCAGTGAGTGGATTTTGAATAAAGCATGGTATATGTGAGTCGACTATTAAGGCGAGGATGTCACACCTCTGTGATTGAAATGTTTTAAAAAATTCTTGGTATAACATGTTAAGGGATTTTCTTAATAATTTGTGTATTGAGTGTAGTTTGCTTGCTCGAGGACGAGCANTGCGTTAATGATAAAAATACACTTTTTATGTGCATAATGGAGTCTATTTCATGTGTAGGTGAATTGGAGATGGAAGCCGAGCTAAATGGATGCAAATACGTCAAAAATACGCTCAAGAGTCGAAAAGGAGCAACCCGGGCTATAGTGGGGCGTTTGGGGCTTAACGCGTGGGTCCCGGGTCCGGTCAATTTCGAGTTTTGAAGGTTTTAAGTGTTTCCCGATTTGAATAGAAGTCTCCTACATGCTTAGGGTTTATCCCAAACATATAAATAGACCCAAAAACACAACTTGAGGCGAGGGAAGCCATTGAAGTGAAGAAAAAATTGTGAATTACTACTTAGTGAAGCAAACATTGATTTTTATAGCTTTTATTTATTATTTTGTAGTTCAATTATGCAAGTTATTTTAGAATTGATTCTATGAATATGAGTAGCTAATTTTCTTAATCTAGGGTTTGGTGGAACCCGTTGGAGGATAAACTTATTTTGATATTAATATATTTTTGATTGGTTGATTAATCTCTANCCTTAGACTTTTATCATAATTGTTTACAACACATTGTTAGTAATTGTTAGTTATTATTATTGTCAGTAGTGTTAGTAAAATATCACCAATTTATATTAAAAAGTCTTGAGAGAATTGATTGAGTAAAAGTTGCGTATTCTAAAGCCTTGATTGATACGTAAATTCCCTGTGGGATCGACTCCGGGCATAATACCCCAGATTATATTTGCAACGCCCGCTTAGTCTTTTATAAGACATAGTTGAGCGTGATCAAATTTTGGCTCCACTATCCTCGAGATTGTCGAGTTGTGGCGCATCGACTTTATGGGTCCATTTTTAAGTTCATGTGGAAACACCTATATTCTTGTTGCTGTGGATTACGTTTCCAAATGGGTTGAAGCTATGTATTTTCCCAACAATAAATCACGGAGTGTGGTGGCTTTCTTGAAGAAAAACATATTCACAAGGTTCAACACGCCAAGGGACATCATCAGTGATGGGGGTTCACATTTTTGCAACAAAGCCTTTGACATTTTACTCTCCAACTATGGTGTCACTCACAAGGTGTCAACCCTCTATCACTCCCAGGCAAGTGGACAGGTTAAAGTCTCCAACAGGGAGATCAAGAGCATTCTATCCAAGACTGTCAATGCAAACCGGACTGATTGTTCAAGGAAACTTGTCAATGCTCTATCGGCCTATAGAACAACTTACAAGACTCCAATTGGTATGTCTCCGTATCGGTTGGTGTTTGGGAAAGCATGTCACCGCCTGGCGGAATTAGAGCACAAGGCCATGTGGGCGTTAAAGAAATTGAACCTTGAGTGGGATGTCGCTGTCAATCTTCGGCTGGGGCAATTGAATGAACTTGATGAGTTTCGGTTTCATGAGTACTCAAGTTTGTCCTTGTAT
Organism: Nicotiana knightiana; assembly: GCA_005239525.1. Lineage (NCBI taxonomy): Eukaryota > Viridiplantae > Streptophyta > Magnoliopsida > Solanales > Solanaceae > Nicotiana > Nicotiana knightiana. Next base: position 57,792 of record ML387156.1, on the reverse strand, counting down.
AAGGACAAAATGATGTACCTACATGATAAGTATATCCGGAACAAAGAATTCAAAGAAGGGGACCTTGTTCTTCTATTCAACTCTCGGTTACAAATGTTTTCGGGAAAGCATAATCAAAGTGGAGTGGTCCTTTTGATGTGGTACATGTGACTTCTTTTGGTGCTCTAGATTTGAAAAACAAGAATGGTGAGATTTTTCTAGTCAATGGGAACCGAGTATAGCACTACCTTGGCATGGTTGATGATGGACATGTTGTGGCATTGCTCCATTCCAAATGAATGATGGTAATAGGCGTCGTGCCGCGACGTTAAATCAGGAACTTCTTGGGAGGCAACCCATGTATTTTTATTTCTTTTGATTTTCTTTTTAGATTAGGCATTGTTTTTGACTAACTGGCTGTGAAGTATATGTAGGAATTGGTTGTGAAGTGTAGGAAATTGACAAGGAAAAATTTGGCTAAATGATGAAATTGTGCGGGCCGTGCCAGAATTATGCGGACCGCACAAGCACTTCGCGGCCGCACACTTCTGTGTGCGGTCACGCAACTGGAAGATGGAAAATTCCAACTCTCTGGAGTTTGTCCTGACAAAATCCTTTAAGAGTTTGTAGCAGTCGGTAGGTCACTGGGGTCAGAGTATAAATAGGACTTCTTGAAACTATTCACGCTTTACACACTCTGACCTCTCAAGCTAGCCTAAAGCACAGTGCACTCTTCCTTGTTTTCAATCTCATTTTTTACTCATCAAGTGTTGATTTCCTACTATGCTTCACTACTGGTATGTTGATTTCAATGAATTAATTTCATCATTTTCTTTTCTTTTCTCTTTGTTTTAGTTTTCTTTTTATCTAGGGTCAGGTTCATGCCAAATCTATCAAATTGATGCTTACTTCTTTCTTATAAACATATCAGTAGTGTTTGAATGCATAATGGGGGTTGGGGTTAGTAACTTTTATTGTTTAATTTCCACAAATCATTCCTAATTAGTGAAAACCCTAGTATTAGTTATACAACAATGCCATCCAGATTAGTTATACAACAATACAACAAAACCCTAAATTTTGTGCTGTCCGCGATTGTTTTTTTGCGGCGGCACCCAATTTTGTGCGGTCTGCACAATTGAACTTCAGACACCCAACAAAGTGCTTATGCGATCACACTCAAAATTGTGGGGTCCGCGGTGGGTGTTATGCGGGTGCACTCAATTTTTTGCAGTCCACGGTTGGTTAACTTCAGAGAACCAGTAGTCTGAACTTGGTATCTCCGCGACTTCACTCACTTTTGTGCGGTCCGCGATGAGCATTATGCGGCCACACTTATTTTTGTGTTGTTCGCGATGGGCAGTTCGCGGCCTCACTCTCTTTTGTGCGGTCCGGGCTGCCCTATTCTGAGAAACACTTTATTTCTTTTCAACTGTCATTATTTAGAAAATGTTGAACCCCAATTCTAACTGAATTTCACTACTTGTATGTGCAGTTAATGGTGCGTTCATGTGGTCGATGTGAAACTTCCAAAGGGAGGGAAGAATCCTCCTGAGGCCGGGGTTGAGGAAAACCTAGCATGCCATTATCAGTCCAGAAAGTCTTGGGCAAGAACACTACCCTCACTTGACCTCCCCTGGACACCAGTGAATACCTCCCATCCTGGGAGAATTCTGAGGGGGATTTTGTGCAGGCACAACTTGGGGAACAATCATAACAATTCCCCGGTCAACTCCACCTATTCAATGAACCTACCTCCTCTTCTGGTTTTTCAGATGTCTTAGAGGGAGGTAGTCAGGCATATGAACCATCTTCCCCACCTGCTACAACACCTGCCACAACATCTTCCTCAATAAATTTATATGGTGATGATGATGAGGTCCCGGATGATGGGAGAGGTGGTGACACAATTATGGGAGGTCTGGCAAGGTCAAGGAAGCCGGAGGTGTGGGCTGATAGATTTGTGAGTGATAAGGCATAGGCCAAGTTCCGTGAATGGTGGCCCCAAAGGCTGCTCACTCTTGAGCGACAATTCATAACCAAATACCTAAGCCAACACAATCCGAATGTCCTAAAGTAATTTACGAAGAGAAAATGATGGAAAATTTCACCGGACGGGTGCAAGATGCCAATGAATACATCGTCAAGGAATTTTATGCGAAAGTTTTCGACATCAAAAAGGGTACCAAGGTGAGGAAGGTCCGAAACTTGAAAATCCGATTTGATGGCCACACACTGAACGCATATGCAGGATTCGAGGAGGTTGAGGCAGTGCAATACTTGGAGAAGCTAGCCATGGGGGATGCAGCTCGCGTATGGCTAGCTAAGATTCTTGCTATTCCGAGGACAACACCTGCATGGCTCACAGCAAGAGTTCAAATTGTCAGTTCCACCCTTAACTTTGAAGCAAAAGGGTGGCAAACATTCGTGTGCAACCATCTTGACCCTTGCCAACATGAGAATGTCCTCCCACTCCCCCAGACAATATTGGTATCTTCCATCATGGCATGCTATCCAATTAATATGGGGAACTTGATGTCCTACAACATCGCCAATGCAGTCCAGAAAGAAGAAAGATCCTATCCCTACTCCAACTTCCTTACTAAGTATTTCCAAGATCAAGGGGTAGAGAAGTGGAATTTTGATGTTGAGGTGAAGGATTATAAGCCTTTCTCACAGTATCACCTCCAGGGAGAGGAAAACCCTAAATATAAGGGTAAAGCCACTACCTCCACTGGCCAGTCTGAAGAGCCAGGGGTAGTGGCCACCGGGTCAGTTCCCGAGCCCTCCACAGCGGCCGGTACTTCTACTGGAGCATCAACCATGCCTCCTTCTTCTAGACCATCTATCTCAGTGCCACTATTAGTGCCTTCATCTTCTACTTACCCTCAGACTGCACTGCGGGTTTCACAGACACTATCCAGTCTCAACAACTGGATGTAGGTAGCTACCACAAAGCTATCTGCCATATCCAGTGCAGTGGCAGCACTGTCTTCAGCCCCATCAGAGCTTCAAGTACCTCCATCAGTGGAGGACTCTTTGAAGAAGATTCTGGACAATCAGAAGAAGATTTTGGACGACCAGAAGAAGACACGTGAGACTCTTGATGTACATGGGAGGATTATCAAGGATTTGGGGAAGCAGGTGAAGAAGATGCGAAAAAATCAGGCATCTAAGGAGTCGGTGGAGAAGTTGAGCAAAGAGGTTGAGAAGATTTCTTCTGCGGGTGATATTCCACTAGACCTACTCATAGAGAAGACAGTCCCAGCAGCACATGCAGCAGTTCCCGAGGCATCAGAGGCAACAGTTGGCCAGTCTGAGGAGCCGGCTACCACTTCACACACTGCTGAGGAGCTGATTCAGATGCTCAGAAACCCCGTAGTCCCCCAGTCAGAGGATGGGGAGATCCAGTTAGAGGATACGTAGGATGCTGAGGAACCTGTTCATGTTGAGGATCCGATGCAGACAGAGACCACATAGAGAGTTTTCTCTACTCTCTACCCCTTTTCCCTGTTCTTATTTGTTATGAACATTGAGGACAGTGATATTTTTCATTTGGGGGGTGGTCCATTTTGGTTTGATGACATTTGATATGTAATAACCATTATGCTATTTTTATTTATCTTTATTTTCACTTTTGGTATGCATATATTCTTACCATTCGATGTATATATTCATTTCCATTATGTATATATATATATTCACTTTACTTCATTTTGTACATATTCAGTTTAGCTTCTGTAGTTTACTTCATAACTTCTTTCGTTGTTTTTTCTTAGTATCATAGATTCTTATTTCCTTTAGTAGCTTATATTTACGTTGTTAGCTTCTTTTTTATGTTTGGTGTGAACAATAAGCCTTTGGTTTTCTTAATGCCACAGTTCTTTTCAAAGGTGGATGTTGTGTGAACCGGGTGCTCTTCCCAATGATGGATGTCGTGACAACCTTGTTAAGGGATTGAGTCCATTTTCTTTATGTTTTGGTACATAGTAGTAATGATTAAAAGTGTCTCAAGCAGCTTCACTTGGTACTAACACATTTAACAAGTTGATTGGCAAAGAATAGCTCTAGTTGTGACCTTTAGACTCTTGTGTTGACTAAAACAATCATCGAGTGGTTTCTTTGAGCCATTTGTGATTTTCAATATTAGCTAGGATTGTTGTTGTCCCTCGACTATGTTCTCTTTAACAATCCAGCAGCGTGAGAAGTGAGGTATTGAATTGCAAGTCCAAGTTCCATGCCAATAAGTCTAGATTTTGCCCTGGATGTTTGTCTAGGCGAAATTCTAAGCGTAGCTCAACTTGAGAAATGATTGTAGGATCTTCTTGAACCAATTTGAAACTTGAAAGCTTCTGTAGCCTACCAATGTGATATCCCTAGTCAACCCCTTTGATCTGAAGCCTTTTTCATTCAATAGCCATGTTACAAGCCTTTATTCGTTTTATAATGACCCTCTCTTGGCACCCGATCATTCCCTAGCATTCTTGATACAATTTGCAAAAGCATAAGTTTGGGGGAGAGACGAGGAATTTGAAAGTGATAAGAGGTACAAAGAAGAAAAGTAAATGAAGAAAAGGAAAGGCAAGGAGAAGGAATAAAGGCCAAAAAGAAATATGTCAAAAAGAAAGTGAATACAGTAGAAACTTGAAGGGTTTCAAAGAAAGCAATGATGAAAGGCATGGAGTGATTAGAAAAGGAGAAAAATGATTGTCATGAGCAAGAAAGAGTGGCATTACGTCTCTCTAGTTCCCCTAAGGAAGAAGAAAATAACTCAAAGAGTTAAGAAAGTATGAGCCGAAATGAGAAAATGGAGTGCTTAAGGAAAGATGAAACCATCATATGAGTTAAATACAAGTATTATATATGGATTTAAACATGTAAATTTTCAGAAATTTTGGGATTTTGAAGAAACCTAGAAATTGGTATTTTTTTGATTTTGACCACGAATTTGGGTATGGAATTGGAAATAAATCATATATTCGAGTTCATGGGGTTGTGTATAAAGTTTATCTTTGAAAATTTTTGGAATCCGGGTATGTGGGCCCGAGGGTGATTTTATCGACTTTTCGAGCAGAGTTGGAAATTGTTGTAAATAGGATTATAATGGGTATTAGAGTATATATTTATGGAATTTCTCAATATTTGACTTGTTTTGGAGCGTCGACCATCGATTTGAGTTGTTTGGAGGGCTTGGGAGCCGGTTATGGGACTCGGGAGCGAGGTCAGTCTCTTTTCTAATCTTGTAAGAGGGAATTAACCCCATAGGTGAGCTAAATTATTATGTGCTTCTATTTGTGGGGGACTACACACGCACGAGGTGACGAGAGTTCGTACGTAGCTTGTAGCTATGCCTATGTCCGAGTAGTTTTAGGCTTACATCATGCCTTGTTGATATTGTTATTGACTTATGGTTATCGTTTGCCTCAAGAAGGAGCGGGATTGAGTTTTCTTATTAAATGTTTTGAAAAGAGTTGAAATTGAGGAAAAAATTGGGATCTTAAAAGTTTCATTGAAATTTCGTATCGTGAAAAGAATAGAAGAATACTATAACAACTTAAGAAATCTATGTGTTACCGTGTCGCAATTATGATCTGTGAGCAAGGTAATTCCTGAAATTTATATTTCACTGCATCACATGTATGATTCACGAGCGGGGTAATAGATACATCTATGGTTAGCGTCGTTCAACCATCGGCAGTGCATAGTTTACATTTATGTTGGATCGGGCCGAACGCCCTCGGTGTTAATTGTGTGTGATAATTGGTATAAATTCATTGTTTGTGTGATTATATGTCTTAGAGGAAGGAAGTAATTTAGACTCTTAAATATGGTGCTGCTTGTGCAATTATTTCTTGTTCTGAGTCTTACTGTTGTATATCATGCTTAATTGGAATTTTATATTATCATAGTGTTGGCCCTTAGTAAGTGTCAAAGTCGACCCCTCGTCACTACCTCTTCGAGGTTAGACATGATACTTACTAGGTACACGCTGATTTACGTACTCATACTACATTTGCTGCACATATCGTGAAGGCGCATTTATGATTAAGGTCCTGGTAAGAGCATAGGCGTGTACGCATGCAGAGACTTAGGTGAGTTGCATCTTATGAGACGACCCGCAACCAGCAGATTCTCCTTCAGAGTTCTTGTATTTTCTTTTCTGCCCAAATTTTATATTTCAAATAGTTCTTGTATTTTGTATTACTTCCTATTAAATGCTCATGTACTTGTGACACTGGGTTCTGGGATTATTATGAGATATCCAGTATTGAAAGTGGAAAACATTATTATTTAATTATGTAAAGTTCATCTTTCACTAGTTAAATCGAATGAAATTCATGATTTCAAAAAAAAAATATATATATTGACATACGAATTTAATTAGCTATTTAGTGTTGGCTTGCCTGACAGTGGTGTCCGGCTCCATCACGACCTTTAGCGGATTTTGGGTCGTGACAACACGATATAAGAGCACTAGGTTCACTTAGGTCTCACGAGTCATGAGCGAGTCTAGTAGAGTATTGTGGATCGGTACAGAGACGTATTTACTTATCTTCGAGAGGCTACATGGCTGTTAGGAACACTTCCCTTCTTGATTCCTCATCATGCGATTTGATTCGCTTGAGGCTTATGCCTTTATATATTTCCTATTAAATCTTATGTGATGTGAAGCGCTTGTTATAAATCAGTAATAGAGGAATTGTAACGGTACTGCGGATGTGGTGCATGATTTTTCTCCCTGCGTATTTGCTTTGGGCTATTGTCGTCGCCTTGTGGAAGGCCGTTTTATAGTTTTAGCTCAGTATCATTATTACCTAAGGTTTTGAGATTTGGTATTGATTGTTATAACGATTTGTTCGTTGCTATCGCACGGTGTTTGTGTAATGGTAGGATGCTTGTCTATGCGACAGTGAACGACTCGGAATGAGGTTTACTCAGTGCATGATTCAGAGACTCGGTATTTTATTTTCGACGGAGGAACGACAATCGAACTATAAATGTTCAGGTTTGGGTTGATGGAGTAACGAGACTTGGTATTTTCGAGCGTGATGCAATTTACATATGTGAGGTGGTGTCGTCGTTCTTGCTGAACGCGTTAAGGTTCACCGCTATCATGGTCTTCATCAATTTTCCTTCGGGGAAGAGTAGTGTGAGATGGTATCAGGGAAGCGGTTGTCAGAGATAGCGAAGTGTAGTGATTTCATAATTTAAATGGGTGTTTCTAATGTTAACGGCTCGAGGAAGATGATCTTCGGAGGGGTTTAAAGTTGGTAGCAATCTAGTGGTTCAAGTGCTACAGAGATAGATTTTGATTTAAGGCAACCAGGCAACAAAGGATGAGGAAGGACATGTGAGAGATGTCTTGTGGTGATTAAGCTTATAGAGGGCTAAGCGTGACAAACATAAGTAGTTGCTTAAAGGAGAGGGTTTGACCAAAGTGGGAGAGTGGTAGAGTAGCATATGGGTTCTGTGGTAGGAGGACTACACACCTTGAGAAAAGTTTAGAGTGATTCGGGATTTGTGGGGAACAATGACTAGGTCTATAGACTTAATTTGGAATATTGGCTATTATACGGCGGGAGATTGCATATGACAGAAAGGAGTTGCTTGATATGAAGAAGGATGCAACATGATTTTGGATGAAAAGGTATCGTCTCCCCTTTAGTTGATGTCCATGTGGATTGAACGGACTCGTAGAGATGGTGAATGAGCACGAGATGAAAATGGGTTACTGATTTTGTAGTAATTGTACCCAGTGCAGCAACGTTGGAAGATATCGACACGTAATTTCTACATGTGGGTTATCTTCTGTGAGCAGGCTAGCGGTCATGAGATGTTAGCAGAAGGAATTTTGAGGAATTGACAGGTTGATTATGCAAGATCATGTCAATGAAGAAGAAATAATCTTGATGGGCTCCACATTTATACAATAGTAACTTCGAGCTAAGTGGGAGAGCCCCACCATCTACGATTTTATTGCGTGGTTGTCTACTTGGGGAGATTTCTGTTTATCGGTGTATTGGTGGGTTATTACGACTAAGGAAATAGAACATCAGTGGTAATTTGAGCAAGGACTTGAGGGATTCATGTTATGATTGACCTTATTGAAACATGTTCATGCTTTGGGAAGATTCGGGACTTATGCTTCGTGTAGAGGTGATTTACAAGGAAAGTGGTTCAATTGGGTGCTTCTTTGAGAGGGAGTTCATGTGCTAGCGGAGCCCTGGGAGTTGGTTATATTTGGGACAAAGTTAGAGTTGGTGACTCTCAGCAATGGTCCTAGTGGGTTTAAATTTAAGTGCAGTGGCTAAGGATTTTGAGTCCGTAATATGGTTGAGTATTGAGCTTTTGCAGCAGATTATGAAAAGGGGATTGGAGTGTTCTATGTTATCTTCGGCCTGCAGTGTAGCATTGGAGGAATGGGAGAAAATAACTTCAGATTCATAGAAGAGTTATCAGAATGGGTGTACAAGTTGAAGATGTGAATGTACGCACAAGGAGGGCATGCGATGGTTCGTGGGTTTTGGGACAATGTGGTCTCGTGAAATGGGGTCACTCAGGATAGGTGCAGATTAAGTTCGTCATATTTTGAATGGAGCTATTATTATTCCTAAGTCAAGTCCAGAGTAAATTAGGAGAAGTCGGATCAGTTAAAATGGTTGAATTGGCATGATGGCGTTAATGATCAGTTCCTTCAGCGTGTTAGTATATACATGTGCGTTGTGGTGGTACGTGCGAGGCTTGGCGGTCGCCAAAATGGATTTTATTTGGAAGCATTCGAGTATCATGGCCTGTTATGTGTAAATGGATCCCGGAAGAGTTATGGCGGTTTAGACCACTAATTGAGGTTGGTATTTTTTGGTTATGGGAATTCAGTCGCGTGTTGCAATAGTTCTCCTGAAATGCGTTAAGTGAACCGTTTCTATATGATGAAGTGTGTACCCTATTAGTGGTTCAGGAGTTATGATGAAATTCTTGTACTCTTGCGTATTGGCATGATTAGGTGCAGTGGGTAGCATGGGAATTGGAAGTTGAGGATCAAGGTTGCAGTTCGGCGTTTTCAAGAATGCCACAAGCTCAGATGAGCGGGAAAGGATTCAGATGGTTAGAGTAAGCTATTATTGTCTTTAGAGTCACCTGGGATCGGTGTCATGTGTAATAGGACTTGTGTACGGATTTGCGGGTCCTTGATTCGCTTTACATCATTTGTGTGGACGGTGGTATGGATGTGCAAACTTGTTACCTAGTGAGGAAGGTCATGGAAGCGTACCCCACCGGAAGACTGTATAAGTGTGACATATAGTCACTTGATTGATTGAAGATTGAAACCAAGTATGGAGATTGAGGTACTACCGCTAATGTGAGAGTTTAGGCCTGGAAGGCGTTCTATTCATTGGTTGTGAACAGAGGATGTTTGTTCCGGATTTGATGGATGTTCTTGCGTGTCATGGGAAAAAGGGTTACCGTGGATCCTTGAAAAGTTATTAGCCAGTGTGGTACGATCAGAATTGGCTTGAGGTCCATGGATGGATCTAAATGTGAAGGTGGACTCTATATTTTGCTGGATGTGTCCATTTCAGCATAGTGTAGTTTTCATAGGAGTCTTCGGGCCTTGGATGTTATTTATGTCGTCAACTATTTCATGCAATACTCTGTTATTCCGTGTGGGTTGTGAGGTGGTTTGATTATACATACTCGTATCGAGAACCCGTGTAGTTTGTGGTGCTATAAACGTGGGATGCCTCTCGAGATGCAGGTCATTTATTGAACCTTAGTTGTGCTTAAGTTTCGTAGCTTATGGCGCTATCCGTCTCCCCAGGATTTGCATTATGCACTTCGCATGCTTGTGGTTGATATTCGGGTATTTCGCAGGTATGAGCATTTTAGCTCATTAAGTGTTTCCTTATAGATTATTATGTGTGGATCGGGTGACACTCCGCCATGGGTATGTTGTTCGGATTGGGTGGCACGCCTCCATGGGTATGTTGTTCAGATCGGATTACACGTCGCAATGGTATCATGTGTGGATCGGGTTGCACGCCACAACAATGTGACATTGAGTATAGTTTCCCATATCTATTCCTGTGTGTTTTGCTTCTCATTTTCTGAGGAAGGTTTATAACATCCCTTCGTTAGTTTAAATTAGTTATGCGGGTTGAGCATTTCTTTCCAGAGTTTGTTTCCTTATATATCACATTCGATTTTGTAGTTGGTTGGCACTTTGTGGTATCATATGAGATTTTTGGCAGTGTCTGAGGTAGCTTATTTCCTGGGCAATTTATACTGGGTGAGACAAAATTATTAGACCTGGGATCAGTGCAATATATGCAGTATGATTGAGAGCAAATATTGTTATTTGGTTCATAATGAAATAATGGTTCTTATCAGGAGGAGAGACACAATGATTTGTTGACCCGGCGGATGGTTATGAATTTTACACATCTTTTCCGTCATGGATTATTGCAAGAGTTGGAACAGGACTTATGTGTGGCATGGGGTGTGTTGTGGGCATCAGATTCGTGGAAATTTTCACTATTATTGCCAGAGGGTGTTGTTATGGTCAGGTGAATTAAGCAGTGCATGGTGTGGATTCAGAACATGCATACGATCATGTATTGGCACATCGTGTAGTGATGGGTACGGTATTCGTGTGTTGGAAACCGACCTGGTAGAGGATTTCAAATGTTGGAATTCGGCTATAAGGTTTATTTGACTAAAGGAAAAGGAGGAATTACAGGTTTTCTTGGGATGGTGTGCTCGACTGGGTTGTGGCAGCACATGTAGGTGCACGAAGTGTTAAGCAATGATTTTGGACAACTCCGGAGCAGTTCTTAGCACGTTCGAGGGCAAACATATGTTTAACTGGGAGAGAATGTAACAATCCGACCGGTCGTTTTGAGTTCTAGCGCGTCGTTTTGTGGTTTGAGGCCATACGCAGCTTCACTTCGGGTGTTATGAATTGTAAGCGTGGTCAGAATCAAAATTCGGGAAGTTCAGAGTGGATTTGGAAAGAGAATTCTCATTTCGGAAGCTTAAAGTTGGAAGAATCTGACAAGGGGTCAATTTTGAGTAAGAGACCTCGGAATCAGGAATTTAAGGTTCCAACAGGTTCGTATGATGATTATGGACTTGGGAGTATGTCCGGATCGGGTTTTGGATGAACCGGGAGTGTTTCGGCGCCTAGTGTGGAAGGTTGACATTTTTAAAGAATTTTATGAATTTGGGTTAAAGTGCATTTCAATGTTATTAATATTCGTTTGGGATTCCGAGTTTGGGAATAGCTCTGTATGGTGATTCTGGTATTGGGAGCGTATCCGGAAGTGGATTTGGAGGTCCGTAGGTCATTTTGGGGTCATTTGGCGAAAGTTAGAAATTTAAAGGTTTTGAGAAATTTGACCGGAAGTTTACTTCTTGATATCAGGGTTGTTCTGATTCCGGAAGTTGGAACAGATCCGTAATGTCAAATGTGACTTGTGTGCAAAATTTGAGGTCAATTGGACGTGATTTGATGGGTTTCGGCACCGAATGTAGAATTTGAAAGTTCAAAAGATCATTAAGCTTGAATTGGGGTATGATTCGTGATTTCGGCGTTGTTTGATGTGATTTAAGGCCTCGAGCAAGTCCGTGTCATGTCTTTAGTTTTGTGTGGGTGTTTGGTTTGGAGCCCAGGGGGCTCGGGTGAGTTTTGGAATAACTTCGGAGTGTTTTGTGAAGAAATTGGATTGCTGGTTCTGTGTGATCACATTTGCGATGTAATGGTCGCAAATGCGGACATCACATTTGAAAGGAGGGGTTCACATTTTCGAAAGGTGGGAATTTTCGGATGGGTAACATTTGTGAACAACTTGTCACTTTTGCGGATCAGTTCCCTTCCCATTTGAGAAGATCTTGGTCGCAAATGCGACCTGAGAAGGGACGGCATGGCTTCGCATTTGCGATGCTTTTGTCACAAATATGACCATCACATTTTCGAGCCATGCGACATCTGAGTCTGAGCCAAGGGCTTTTGTTCCGAGACTTAGCCCATTTCCCACTTGGTGTTAGGCGATTTTTGAGAGCATTTTGAGAAGGGATTCCATCATCATCAAGAGGTAAGTTATTTCTTCTAGTTATGAGTTAAGTACAAGGATTATATATGGATTTAAACATGTAAATTTTTAGAAATTTGTGAATTTTGAAGAAACCTAGAAATTGATATTTTTGGATTTTGACCACGAATTTGGGTATGGAATTGGAAATAAATTATATATTCGAGTTCGTGGGATTATGGGTAAAGTTTATCTTCGAAAAATTTCGGAATCCGGGTACGTGGGCCCGAGGGTGATTTTTATCGACTTTTCGAACAGAGTTGAAAATTGTTGTAAATAGGATTATAATGGGTATTAGAGTATATATTTATGGAATTTCTCAATATCTGACTAGTTTTGGAGCGTCGAGCATCAATTTGAGTTTTTTGGAGGGACTAGGAGCCGGTTATGGGACTCCGGAACGAGGTAAGTCTCCTTTCTAACCTTGTAAGAGGGAATTAACTCCATAGGTGAACTAAATTGTTATCTACTTCTATTTGTGAGGGGCTACGTATGCACGAGGTGACGAGAGTCTATACGTAGATATTAGCTATGCTTATGTCCGGGTAGTTTTAGGCTTACATCATGCCTTGTTGATATTGTTATTGACTTATGGTTATCGTTTTCCTCGAGAAAGAGCAAGATTGAGTTTGCTTATTAAATATTTTGAAAGGAGTTGAAATTGAGGAAAAAATTGGGATCTTAAAAGTCTTTATTAAAATTTCGTATCTTGAAAAGAATGGAAGAATACTATAACAACTTAAGAAATCTATGTGTAACTACGTCGCAAGTATGATCCATGAGCGAGGTAATTACTGAAATTTATATTTGACCGTGTCGCATGTATGATCTGCAAGTGGGGTAATTTCTTAAATTTATATTTGACCGCATCACATTTATGATTCATGAGCGGGGCAATAGACGCATTTATGGTTCGCGTCGTTCGATTCTCGATAGTGCACTATTTACATTTTAGTTGAATTAGGTTGAACGTCCTTAGTGGTAATTGTGTGTGATAACAAGACTGGAAGACCCTTTTATAATTGGTATAAATTCATTGTTTGTGTGATTATATGTTTTAAAGGAAGGAAGTAATTTTGACTCTTAAATATGGTGCAGGCTTGCGCAGTTATTTCTTGTTCTGAGTCTTACTGTTGTATATCACGCTTAATTGGAATTTTATATTATCATAGTGTTGGCTCTTAGTAAGTGTCGAAGTTGACCCCTCGTCACTAACTCTTCGAGGTTAGGCAGTATACTTATTAGGTACGCGTTGATTTATGTACTTATACTACACTTGCTGCACATTTCGTGCAGGTGCATTTAATATTAGCATCCTGGTACGAGAAGAGGCGTGTATGCATGCAGAGACTTAGGTGAGCGGCATCTTATGAAATGACCCACAGTCAACATGATCTCCTTCAAAGTTCATGTATTTTTTTTTCTGCCCAAATTTTATATTTCGGATAGTTATTGTATTTTATTTTACTTTCTATTAAATGCTCATGTACTTGTGACACCGGATTATGGGATGATTGTGGGATATTCAGTATTGAAAGTGGAAAACATTATTATTTAATTATGTAACGTTCATCTTTTACTAGTTAAATCGAAGGAAATTCATGATTTCATATATATATATATATATATATATATATATATATATATATATATATATATATATATATATATATATATATATATATATATATATATATAAACATAATAATTTAGTTAGCTATTTAGTGTTGTCTTGCCTGACAGTGGTGTCCGGCGCCATCACGGTCTTTAACGGATTTTGGGTCATGACAATAACAGAAGTTTAGTTCCCGAAATCAACAAATTTTCACAACAAGAATACAAGAATCTGATGTTTTATGCAAGACCCTACTAAACCTGCTCATGACTCGTGAGACCTATGTAACCTAGGATCTGATACTAACTTGTCACGACCCAAATCTCATATGTCGTGATGACGCCTATCATAATACTAGGAAAGCCAACATTCATAATAAACCATGCATTTTTAAGTTTGAAAACATAATAAATGAAACTTAAAAGTAAAATTTATTTAAAATAGATGATATGAAAAATATCGCGACTCATTACAAAACTCCGTAAAATCCGGGTGTCATTGAGTACATGAGCATCTATACAATAACATAGTCCGAGACACTATCTAGGAGAGTAGACCAATACAAATAGAACTAAATGGTAAAAGAGGAAAGTCAAAGACTATGGACGCCAAAACAACAATCTAGAGGATCTCCGAACTGCGTAATAACCGCTCATAATGCCTTCTCCCTATTTAGGATTAGCTGTAATATTTATTATATTTTAATAAAATTAATAAATGAACGAATTGAGTATATATTTAAAAATTGTTACTATATGCCTTAACCAGTTGCAATTCGACCAATTACAGATCTTGTTTTTCTTTTTGTCCAAAGCTTACCCTGAGGATTCCAAATATAATGTTGAGATGATTCTCTATAAAGTTATGTTCGTGCTTCGGTGTTGATGGGGCACATATTGAAATACCCTGTAAGCATGGTTTGCCTATTGTTGTCCCACACGATGGTACTTTACAAATTAAAGTTCTTCCAATAAAATAATAAGGGTTGATATAAAGTTAGAACTTTCATATTTTTAATTATGCATCAAAATATGAATCAATTTTAAGTGTGTTATTTTAAAATTTGTGTACCTGAATGTTTGATAGGGAGATGTAGTTGAAGGTTAATAACTGGAGGTCGCATTTCACATAGATGAAATTTATAAATTCTCCATGGTGCTTCTCGTGGTGAAACCCATGTCGCATCCTAAAATTTTTTGATCTCATCAATGATTTTTTTCTCCATCATCAGACTCAATATAAACGACACACATATCATGGCCTATATATATATATATACTTGTAAAGGTACTTTATTGATTTTACGTCTGAGCAGACCTCGACATTAATGTGACAATTGTATATCGTAAGCAAATAAGCAATATAGGGAACAACCCATTGGTTATTCATTTTCATTCTGCGAACGGTCTCAAGCCTTCTATCATTTGTTCTTTTATAAATAGGATATACATCCTTTGCTTGCATTGTTTTGTGGTCACGACCCAAATCTCACATGTCATGATGGCGCCTATCATAATACTAGGCAAGCCAACATTCGTAATAAAGCACGCATTTTTAAATTTAAAAACATAATAAATGAAACTTAAGAGTAAAAATCTCTTAAAATAGATGGTATTAAAAATACCGCGACTCAGTACACAACTCCCCAAAATCCGGGTGTCACTGACTACATGAGCATCTATAAAATAACATAGTCTGAAACACTCTCAAGTAGAGTAGAACAGTACAAATAGAACTAAATGATAAAGGAGGAGAGTCAAGGACTGCGGACGCCAAAACAACTACCTCGAGGAGCTCTGAACTAATTAATAGCTCCAAAGTCAACAACCACTGTACCTAGAAGTACCTTGATTTGCACATAAAGTACAGGGTGTAGCGTGAGTACAACCAACTCAATAAGTAACAAGTCTAATTTTTGGGCTGAGATCAGTGACAAACTTTACAGGTACAGTCCAATTACAAAAATACAGTACAGAAATATAGACATTTCTTTCAAGTTCAACAACTAAAGCTCAAACAGGTAAAATATGCCAAGTGTAACTGAAATGAGGAATAATACATCTCGATATTTACATGTCAATTATGTATGCCAACTGTAATGCAGAGAAATGATGAAGTCATATGCATACTCTCAGAATATCAATGCACTCAGTCCTCTCATTCACTCAGTCCTCACAGCCACTCAATCCTCCCAATCACTCGGCACTCACACTTGTCACTCGCACTCAGTAGGTACCTGCGCTCACTGCTGGTGAGTCAGACTACAGAGCGACATATCATGTCCAAGCGCTATAATAAAAAAATCATGGCATGAATCAATAAATCATGTTGCGGCGTGCAACCTCATCCCATAAATATCCTCACAATCAGGCCATCGGCCTCACTCAGTCATCATTCTCTCCAGTCTCTCGGGCTCACTAGTATCATGATAATAATCCTAAAATGATGGTATGATGATAAGATGTCTCAGTAAATGGCAGCAGAGACTGAGATATGACGCAAATGATAGCTGTGACTGAGTACATAACTGCAAATTAGGAAAATAATTCAACATGCATTACAACCGCTGTGGTTCCCAACAATACGAGCATGTATTCTAAGCATGATTTCTAACATGAGTTGCAGTTCCAATTTCTTTAACACATGAGAAATACGTGAAAGATAACAAGTTATATGACAACACAGTTCCACTGAATTGACCTAGTCATTATTCCTATGATGCGCGCCTACATACCTGTCACCTAGCATGTGTGTCAGCTAAACACCAATCATATAACACGTAATTCAGGGATTCATACACTCAGGACCAAGTTTAAAAGTATTACTTACCTCAGACCGTGAAAATCTCTACTCCAATAAGCCCTAGCCTCGTAAATCAGCGTCCGAACGCCTCGAATCTAGCCACAAACAACTTGATAAGATCAACACAAGCTATAGGAATCAATTCCATATGAAAAAACTAAGTTCTTAATCAAAATTCAAAAAGTCAACTCAAAAGTCAACCTCGGGCCCACGTCTCGAAATCAAACAAAATTAACAAAGAGTAACACCCATTAAACCACAAGTCCAACCATACCAAAATTACTCAAATCCAATCACAATTCGACTTTAAATTAAAGCCTATGAAGTTTCTACAATTTCTTTCTCAACTTTTAAACCCAAATCACTAATTAAATGATGAAAATAATGATATATTCATGTAATTTAACCAAAACCGAGTTAGAATCACTTACCCCAATCACTTATTTGAAAATATCTCCAAGAATCGCCTCAATCCGAGCTTCCAAAATCAAATTATGAAATATGGCTCAAATCCTCATTTTTGATATTTTATAATCTCTCCAAAAGTCTCTTTTTCGCGATCGCGAAGGACAAAACTTGCTGCCAAAATTTAACTCTACCCGAACACGTACACACCTATGTGAACGCGAAGACCAAACATCCATAACATATGGGATCGCGGATAGACTCACACGATCGCAATGAACAACGCTTGGAATACCCTGCTCCTTCCTTTCCTCTACGCGAACGCGACTTAACCCATGTGTTCGCGATGGACTAATGGCTAAAGCTTCGTGATCCCAGTCCCCAAATCGCGATCACATAGAATAACAATTCCAACTGCCCCAAAATAAACCTACACGATCGTGGACCTTCCTACGCGATCGCGTATAAGAAAACCAGACCTATAACACCAGAAAACTTCAGGAGACTTCAACAATCTTCCAAGTTGAATTTCACTCCGATAACCATTCAAAATTCACCTGAGGCCCCCCAAGACCTCAACCGAACAT
Source organism: Nicotiana knightiana (assembly GCA_005239525.1). Classification (NCBI taxonomy): domain Eukaryota; kingdom Viridiplantae; phylum Streptophyta; class Magnoliopsida; order Solanales; family Solanaceae; genus Nicotiana; species Nicotiana knightiana. The sequence goes on along the minus strand of ML387156.1, from coordinate 40,315 downwards.
ACCAACAAGTCCTAAAACATTATACGAACTTAGGCGAGGCCTTAAATCACATCAAACAACATCAAAAACATGAATCACACCCCAATTCAAGCCTAATGAACGTATGAATTTCTAACTTCTACATTCTATGCCGGAACCTATCAAATCAACATCGTTTGATCTCAAATTTCGCACACAATTCATAAATAATACAACAGACCTATTCCAACTTCTAAAACCAAAATCCGAGCATGGAAATCCCAAAGTCAACTCGACCAAACTTTTCAACTTTCCAAACTTCCAATTTTCCAAATTCCGCCATTTCAAGCCAAATTCCACTAGGGAACTCCAAATCACTATCCAGACACACTCCTGAGTCCAAAATCACCCTACAGAGCTAGCGAAACCATCAAAACTCTATTTTGGAGCCGTTTACACATAAGTCAACATCCGGTCAACTTTTTTAACTTAGGCTTCCAACCTTGAAACCAAGTGTCCCAACTCATTATGAAATATCTTCGGAACCAAACAAACTACCCCATAAAGTCACATAACAAAAATAAGCATATAATAAATGGTAAATGGGGGAACGGGCTACAACACTTAAAATAATCGATCGGGTCATTACATTTGTTGATGAAAGAGTGAGTATAATTATACTTGCATTGGCCATCTTATGTGCATGAATTCGTTGGAAAATATTTCCCACATGGTACATGCATCATATGCTTGATTACTAATTCATGCAAGAACGAATATTTAGATTTATCTGGAAGTTCTGCAGATATAAACTTATCGTGCTGATATGCAGTTTTTATCTTGTGGCCTTCTTTCAGTATGAGAAAAAGGTGTATATGAGGTAGCCCACTTTTTGGAATTCCACCACGAAGACATGATCTGAAAATGTTCCAAATATTTTTTTTTTCAAAATTTTGTCTTTTAGGTACTGCAGTTTTATCAAGTGTGGTCTATCTAGAGGAGTTTGCCTTACGCCCAACTCTTGTTGGATATCCACCCAATCAGTATTACATGTTATTGTTATGAATAGATCAGGTCCATTTCATCTAGATACCGCCTTCACATATCACATGGACCTCCGATAAAAGAAGCTGGAAGTACTACTCTTTCGCCAATTTTATCTCCTCTAGATTCTCCGCCCATAATACGGGCCATCCATCATTGTGACACTATGTATGCCCTCCTCTTCCACTTACCCTCAGACTGCACTTCGGGTTTCTCAAACATTATCCAACATCAACAACTGGATGCAGGCAGCTACATCAAAGTTGTCTGTCTTATCCAGTGCTATAGTAGCACAGTCATCCCCAATACAGCTTTAGGTACCTCCATCAGTGGAGGATTCATTGAATGAGCTTCTGGACAACCATAAGAAGCTCCTAGACAACCAAAAGAAGATCCTGGAGACTTTAGATGCTCATGGCAAGGTAATCAAGGATTTGGGCAAGCAGGTCAAGAAGATGAGAAAGACTCATGCCTCAAAGGAGTAAGTGGAGAAGCTGAAGAGGGAGGTATAGAAGTTCACTTCTGCTGGAGATATCCCATTGGACCTGTATATGGAGGAGACTTCCCCAGAAGCAGAGGCAGTAGAGCATGAGGCATCAGATGCAACAGCTGGCTAGTCTGAGGAGCCGACTGCCACTTCACACATTGGCGAGGAGATGATCCAGATGCTCTGCAACCCCGTGGTCCCCCAGTCCGAGGATGTGGAGATCCAGTTAGAGGACCCGGAGGGAGCTGAGGATCCTATGCAGTCTGAGGACCCCACTCATGAGCCTGACCCCATGCAGACAGTGATCACATAGGGAGTATTTTTTATTCTCTAATCCTTTCCTGATCTTATTTCGATATTAGCATTGAGGAAAATGCTATATTTGGGGGTGGGGGTGGTCATTTTGATTTGACTATCATTTGATGACATGTGTATTTAATAACTATGCTACTATTTTTCTTTCTCTTTATTTATCGTTATTTTCACTTTCATTATTTTTCACTTTTGGTATGTATATAAATTTACCATTCGATGTATATATTTATTTCCATTTTGTATATATTCGTTTCACTCCATTATTGTACATATTCATTTTACTTTCTGTAGTTTACTTCATAACTTCTTTCATATTTTTCCTTAATAACTTAGCTTCTTATTTCCTTTAGTAGCTTCTTTTTGAGTTTTTAGCTTCTTTTTACATTTTCCGTGATCAATAAGCCTTTGGTTTTCTTAATTCCACGGTTCTTTCCAAAGGTGTATGTTGTGTGAACCAGGTGGATCTTCCCAATGATGGATGGCGTGACAACCTTCTTAAGGGATTGAGTCCATTTTCTTTTTTGCTTTGATATGTAGTAGTAATGAATAAAAGTGTCTCAAGCAGGTTGCACTTGGTAATAACACATTTACCTTCGACTTCATGGTTAGAGACAAGTTGATTGGCAAAGAATAGCTCTACTTGTGACCTTTAGACTCTTGAGTTGACTAAAAAAATCATCGAGTGGTTTCTTTGAGCCATATGTGATTTTCAATCATAGCTAGGGTTGTTGTGGGACCTCGACTCTATTCTCTTTAACAATCCAGTAGCTTGAGAGGTTAGGTATTGAATTGCAAGTCCATGTCCTGTGCCAATAAGTCTAGAACTTGCCCTGAATATTTGTCTAGGCAAAATTTTAAGTGTATCTCGACTTGAGAAGTGATTGTAGGCTCTCCTTGATCCAATTTGAACTTGAAAGCTTCCTTATCCTACCAATACGATATCCCTAGTCAACCCCTTTTAGCCTAAGCCTTTTTCACTCAATAGCCACATTACAAGCGTTTACCCGTATTATAATGACCCTCTTTTGGCACCCAATCTTTCCTTAGCATTCATGATGAACAATTGACAAAAGCATAAGTTTGGGGGGGGAGACTAGAAATTTGAGTGTGATAAAAGGTTAAAAGAATAAAAACAATTGATAAAAAGGAAAGGCAAAGAAAAGGAAGAGAATCCAAAAAGAAATATGTCAAAAAGAAAGTGAAGGTTGAAGGGATTCAAAGAATGTAATGATGAAAGACATGGAATGATAAAAAAAAGGAGAAAAGTGACTGTCATGAGTAAGAAAGAGTGACGGTATGTCTCTCTAGTTCCCCTAAGGAAGAAGAAAAATGACTCATAGAGTCAAGAAAGTATGAGCCGAATTGAAAAAATGAAGTGCTTAAGGAAAGATGAAACCATTGATCACGCTCAACTATGTCTAATAAAAGACTAAATGGGCGTTGCAAATATAATCCGGGGTATTATGCCCCGAGTCGATCCCACAGGGAATTTACATATCAATCAAGTCTTTAGAATACACAACTTTTACTCAATCAATTCTCTCAAGACTTTTTAATATAAATTGGTGATGTTTTACTAATTCTACTGACAATAATAATAACTAACAATTACTAACAATGTGTTGTAAACAATTATGATAAAGGTCTAAGGCTATGGTTTCCCCCGTTGGTGAACTTCCTTCTCGGATACTTCTTATAGTTTGATTAGTTGTCTCTATCAATCATGAACACTCTATCTACCATAAATCTCTCTCAAGTAATTATGATAATTTACTAGACGCACTCTCTCAAGTTACGCTAGCTAGATTGCATTACAGTTCACTTTAGATTGCACCCGAGGTATCGTTATCTCTAATCCAACCTCTAAACCCTCGGTTATGACTTTCGTCTATACTCCGGGAGTGATGTTATTCAAACAACTACCTAAATATGCACACTCTCTCAAGTAGATACATAATAAATAGGAACAGCAAATTGAGGGCCCTTCAATCAACTACAATAAGAACGTAGTTGAACAAATAGAGATTAATCAACCAATCAAAACTATATTAATATCACAATAAGTTTATCCCCCAACGGGTTCCACCAAAACCCTAGGTTAAGAAACTTAGCTACTCATATTCATAATAATCAATTCTAAAATAACTTGCATAATTGAACTACAAACTAATGAATAAAAGCTATGAAAATCAATGTTTGCTTCACTGAGTAGTAATCCACAAGTTTTTCCTTCACTTCAATGCCTTCCTCTCTTCGAATCCCCCTTCAAGTTGTGTTTTGGGGTCTATTCATATGTTTAGGACAAACCCTAAACACGTAGGAGACTTCTATTCCAACCGGGAAACACTTCAACTCTTCCAAACTCGGAATTGACGGGACATCGGGACCCAGGCGTTTGGGCTCAAACGCCCACTTAAAGCCAGGGCAGGCCTGGCTTTAGGGCCCAAACGCCCCTCTAACGCCAGGGTCAGCCTGGCTTTAGGGGCTAAACAACCCACTAACGCCAGGGACAACCTGGCTTTAGGGGCCAAACGCCCGGATAACGCCTGGGTGTTTTCTTTTCGAATCTTAAGCGTATTTTTGATGTATTTGCATCAATTTAGCTCGATTTCCATCTCAAATGCACCTACACATGAAATAAACTCCATTATGCACATACAAAGTGTATTTTTATCATTAGCTCACATAAAATGTAAGGCATATAACTTGTTAAACCATGAATTGTAGCCACGCATCAACCATCATAGTCTGATAAGTCCTACCTTGATCCAAAAGCCTTCATTATATCCCCACTAAAGCCCTATATGATTTCGAGTTGAGTGAGATTACATTAGTGATGATGTACATAAGGGGCAAGCTTATGATACTTAAAGCCGGACTTGTGGCATTCTTTTGAGAGTAATGAGCGCACTTCTTTACAATCCTTGTTTTGAGTGTTACATTATAAAAAGTGAGATTTGCTCATGGAGAGTAGATGAGGAGGAGTTTGGGATCCACAATGACCTACGTGAGAGAGCGAGCTTCCTTGATGAATTGAGTCAACTCTTGATGCTCTAGTGTCACATTAGAACTATGGAACTCAAAAGGTCGTAAAATGATGTTGTTGATAATTATTTGAGTTGAGGGTAAGTGTTAGTTCCAATTGATGCTTGATGGAGCACCTTAGGCCATCTGAAATATCCTTTTCTTTTTCTTGTGGAGGCGGGAATTACTTTATTTTCTTGAGGAAAAGCAAAAGTTTAAGTTTGGGGGAGTTGATAAGTAGGGATTTTAGCCTATTATTTGCTCTCTTTTACTTATGTTTTGGGCCAAAATGCGTGAAACTATTCCCGAAAACTAACTTAATATGCTTGCTGGCAGGGATTGTTCAAAATAAGCCAAAAGAGCCATAATCAACCCATAAAAGAGTCAAAAGTTTTGGACAAAAACCAAGACTGGGCCAAGAGGTGTGGAATGCGTACCGTGATAGAAAAGTGCGGCCGAGAAAGTCTCAACAAGGACGCGGACATTATTTTGAGGTCCGCGAAATGAAGAATTAGGGAGATGGTTTTTCGGCACAAATATGAATGCGGACCGCGTCAGAAAGAGGTGGCCACAAAAGTAATTTAGTGGTCGTGATTTGAATTTCGCGGACCGCGGTTGCTAAGGTTCAGAGAGTGCATAATTCAAGAAAAAATGAGAAGGGCGGTCCGCTTAAAAATTTTGCAGCCGCAAAAGTCTCTTACGCGGACGCGGTGGAAATTATGCGTTCCACGAAACAATGTTCAGCCCAGACACAGATATGAAGAAATGTGGAGAGTGATTAGAATTATGCGGCCGCGAAAGCAAGAGTGTGGCCGCGGTCAGAATCACGTGGCCGCGAAACTTTCGCAAGGTTTTTTTGCTCGAAAATTTCAGCTTAGTATAAATACAACTTTTTGTCAGTTTTAGGTTAGGTTAATGTTTTGCTGAGCACGTGAGACGGATAGGTTTTCCCTTTTGGGGAAATTTTGTACAAGATTTAGCTTGTAACATTAGATTTTTATCTTTTAATTTAGTATTATGGATTTTATCTTCTATTTATCTTTGATTTATGCTATTTCTATGAGTATCTAGAACCATAACTAGGGTTGTGATCCAATCCTAGAGTGGGTATTAATGGGTATTGAGTTTTAGGTCTTGAATATTTATGGGTTAGTGATATTTAGCCTAGTTCTTTCTTGAATTGAAGAATTAGTGGTTGCAAACACTGATTCATGCCTTTATGAGTTGGTCTCTTCTTGAAAAAGAGGGAGATATTTAGCCTAGTTCTTGCTAGAATTGAAGATTTAGTGGTTGCAAACACTGATTCATGCCTTTATGACTTTGTCTCTTTTTGAGAAAGAGGAACTAAGTCTAGGAAAACTAGGCTAACAAGAAATTGGGGTGAACTCAAGAAATTAATAGCCCCAATTAAAGATTTAAACCTAGAGATAGTAATACCCGACTTGAGCTAGTATCACTTGGATTGCATGAATGCCCATTTGGACTTGAGAAAGCCAAATTGGAAAAAATCACTCAAACTACCGAGAGGTATAGAGTGAGTACTTGGGTGTGATGGCTATATTGAGACCCCAGCAAAATCAAGCTTTCCCTAGATTGTTGCTACCCGTTAGGTATCCGCATAGGCGGAAGTCACTACCCTAGTCCTTTTAAACACTTGAAAAACAACATAAAAAATATTGTATTTAGTTTTAATCTTTACATAAAATAACATAGAATTAGAAGTAGAATCAACACCAACATGCGCGGAAGTGAAATTAGGAACAAAACACACATCTAAATTTAGATAGATACCTGAGTCCAAATCAATTAAATCCCTTTGGAAATCGATCCTGACCTTGTTGGATAAAACTGCATCGACCATCCTCGCTACTCAATAGTAGTGCAGGTTCGGAACCAATCAATATTTGCACCATTTCCGGGGAGTTAGATGGTCTTATCTATCTATCTAACTATTTGTGTGTGTTGTTTTTCTTTCCTTCCTTTTCCTAATTTTGTGTGTCAATTGCTTTTAGGTATCAAATGTATCTTAATAAGGCCCTCGGACATATTCCTCAGGGGAATGAGGTAGGAGACAATGACGTGGATGAGGTTAATCTAGAACTTCAAGTACAAAGAAGAGGTCGCCCGCCTCATGAAAATATTCAAAACCCTCCCGTAACTCCTCCAAGGGCAGCACACCGGGTGCTACCCAATGAAGGCTACGCAAGTGCAGTTGTCCTGCCCTGAACTTAGGCGGGCAATTTTCAAATAACCAATGTTATGCTTACTCTATTAGAACAAAGGGGTTTCTTCACTGGAGCTCCACATCAGAATGCATATAAGCATATCAAAGGTTTTGTAGACACATGCTGGGGTAGCAAGCACACGAATGTATCTGAGGACGCTTTGAGATTGATGTTTTTCCCATTTTCACTTAGAGGGAAGGCTTTTGATTGGCTTGAGAGGATACCCAACCATTCCATCACCATTTGCGATGAGTTGGATGAGAAGTGCATAGCAAAGGGTTTCTCTCCGGGTCATATGGCAACATTGAGGGATGAGATCTTAGCCTTTAAACAGAAGCCAAATGAACTGTTACATGAAATTTGGGAACGATACCGAAAAATGGTAAAAGAATGCCCCAAAAACGATATGACTGAAGCGATGATCCAGCAAATATTTTATAGGGGTATCAACATAACTAACCAGTGTATGGTGAATCAACTCGCTGGGGGTAATTTCATGAAAGTGATGATGCTTGTGACATATTAGATGAGATGGCAGGCACCTCATCAGCTTGGCAAAGTCAGGCAAACGTTCCTCAGGGTGATCCTAATGTTATCCACCTTCACAAGGAACTTCATGATCACGGACAAGCTATAGCAGAGTTGATAACCACAATGAATCAGCTAGCAAAGGCTCAGTTTCAGCAGGTTCAGGGACCAAAGCAAGTAAATGCCATGGAAGGAGTGAATGTAATGGTCAACAAGAGAAGAAAACATGGTCAACAAGTGCAAAACAATCAAGATCAATTTGAGCAAAGTGGTAGTAGTTACAATCAAGACGATTCTTATGATGATCAAAGTGAAGAGGTTTTGTATGCCAATAATTACCAATGTCAATGGAGCAATGCTCCAAATCAACAGTGGATATCATAAGAAAACAATCAAAATTGGGGCAACCAAAGCCAAGGGAATTGGAATAGTGGCAACAACAACAATCCGAACAATTGGGGGAACAACAATCAAAACTGGAGTAATCAAGGCAATTCAAGCAATTGGGGAGGAAATAGTCAAGGCAACTAGAGTGGCAGCAACAATAGCAATTGGGGAGACAATGGAATCCAAGGGGGTTGGAACAACAATAATCAAGGAAAGGGGTGGGTCAAGCTTTCAAAGGACCCCGATGTATCAACAACCCAACAACCCGCCTCCATATCCGTCACAAGGGCAAAATTCTTCAAACAATGAAATGGGACGGATAGAATGTATGTTCATGCAAATGATGGAAAGAAATGCCGACTCAGATTACCAAATAGTCTCCCACAATACTTCTATCCGCAACTTGGAAGTACAAATGGGTAAAATTTCTCAAGCATTGAATACTCGCCCTAAGGGGGCACTACCAAGTGATACAATAGTAAACACGAAGGGTGGGAACAATACGTGCCATGCTATGGCGGTGCCAAAAGAAGCGGTAGAGGTGGTGTTGCTAGTACCTCTAATCCAAAGAAGATTGTGAGTGATGATGTATTGTTGCAAGATGAGGACAAGCCAAGCAATGGCATGTAAGTAAATGATGAGAACGTGAATGATGAGGTAAGGATAGACATTGATGACAACATGGACGAGAGCCAAAATAATGTGAACCCGTCTAGGGAGCATGTGATAGACATACCGAAAATGGCAGTGCCCAAAGCCAAGTCTCCCTTGCCAATGCCTCCTCCACCATATCCTCAAAGGCTCGCAAAGCAGAACAATTTTCTGTTCTGGAATGAATCGGTTCTAAAGAAAGACCTGCCTATACTGAAGAGGGGTTGGTTCACGGTAATGAATGGTGGTATCACAATGAGAATAAATTCAAGAAATTCATTGATATGATGAAAATTTTGTCCATAAATGTGCCTTTGGTTGAAGCTCTAGAACAAATGCCGGGATATGCCAAATTCATGAAGGACTTGGTAACAAAGAAGAGGTCAATGAATTGTGACACGATCAAAATGACACATCAAGTGAGTTCCATTGTGCATTCCATGGCTCCAAAGCTAGAAGATCCCGGTGCATTTACAATTCTATGCACTATTGGTAATGCCAATTTCGCCAAAGCCTTTTGTGATTTGGAAGCGAGCATTAATTTGATTCCATATTCTGTATTCAAGACATTGGGGATTGGGAAACCAAGACCTACTTCCATGAGGTTGAAAATGGAGGACCAGACAATGAAGAGGCCATTGGGAATAATTGATAATGTGCTAGTTCGGGTCGACAAGTTCATTCTTCCTACAGACTTTGTGATTCTCGAATACGAAGTTGACTATGAGGTTCCAATCATATTGGGGTGACCTTTCCTAGAAACATGAAGGACTTGGTAACAAATAAGAGGTCAATGAATTGTGACACGATCAAAATGACACATCAAGTGAGTGCCATTGTGCATTCTATGGCTCCAAAGCTAGAAGATCCTGGTGCATTTACAATTTTATGCACTATTGGTAATGCCAATTTCGCCAAAGCCTTGTGTGATTTGGGAGCGAGCCTTAATTTGATTCCATATTCTGTATTCAAGACATTGGGGATTGGGAAACCAAGACCTACTTCCATGAGGTTGCAAATGGAGGACCAGACAATGAAGAGGCCATTGGGAATAATTGATAATGTCCTAGTTTGGGTCGACAAGTTAATTATTCCCATAGACTTTGTGATTCTCGAATGCGAAGTTAACTATGAGGTTCCAATCATATTGGGGTGACCTTTCCTAGCAACAGGGAAGGTCTTGGTTGATTTGGAAGCTGGGGAGCTCACCTTCCGGGTGGGCGATGAAAAGTTGTGTTCCACGTGTGCAATCAATGAGGCAGCCTAATAGCAATGAAGTGTGTTCCTTTGTGGATCTTTAGACTGAGGTGATTATTGATGACACGAGTGCTATGATTAATTTCTTTTTCTTTTCAAAAACTCCATTTTTCTCATTTTTCTGATCATGTTTTTGAAAAATTCTTTGTCTTGATTTTGTTCGAAAGGACCCTCTTATTCTCATGGCCTGGTCTGGTCAGTACCCAACCGGGCCTCTTTTGTTCCAACTCTCTCGACGCCGAGAATTTTTTATGTGTCCAGGTCGATTAGAGGTTCGGCTTCCTTCTCCCCCACCTTTTAGCCTTCTGGACCCCTGAAAATAAAAAATAAAAAAGCTGAAATCAAAAAGAAAGAAGAGAAATTGGGCCATCTTTCCCGAGAGAGGCCGCCTTCTCTCAGGCCTTAATATGAAAGACCCTTTGGAAGATGTGTTGTTGAATTAAGATGAGGATGAAAAAGAATGCTTGGTAGAATGTTCAAATGCTTTGCAAGGAATGGGTTCCTATTCATATGGGCCCCGTAAACTTTCCTTGGACCTTGAGAATCAAAAGACTCCACCAACAAAGCCCTCAATCAAGGATCCACCAACATTGGAGTTGAAGCCCTTGACTTCACACCTCATGTATGAGTTCTTAGGCCCTTGTTCCACATTACATGTTATTGTTTCTTCCTGCTTGACTAACGTGCAGGTAATTTCCACCCTTGTGGTGCTTCAAAGGAGAAAGAAGGCAACAACTTGGAATTTAGCTGATAGTCGGGGTATAAGCCCCGCCTTTTTCATGCAAAAAATCATATTGGAGGAAGATGCCAAAACCTCCGTGGAACTTCAAAGGAGGTTGAACGAGGCCATGCAAGAGGTAGTCAAGAAAGAGATTATCAAGTGGCTAGATGCAGGGGTTGTGTACCCCATTTCTGATAGTTCATGGACTTCGCCGGTACAATGTGTCACAAAGAAGGGGGGCATGACTGTGATCACGAATGATTGAAATGAATTGATCCCCACAAGAACTATCACCGGTTGGAGGGTATGCATGGATTACAGAAAGCTGAACAAAGTGACTCGAAAAGACCATTTTCCATTGCCCTTTCTTGATCAAATGTTGGACAGACTTGCCGGACATGCTTATTATTTATTTTTGGATGGGTATTCCAGATATAACCAGATTCTCATTGCACCTGAAGACCAAGAGAAAACCACTTTCACTTGTTCGTATGGTGCATTTGCATTCTCACGGATGCCGTTTGGTTTGTGTAATGCACCGGATACTTTTCAGTGGTGTATGATGCAAATATTCATGGATATGGTGGAGCATTTCCTCGAGGTGTTCATGTATGATTGGGGGTTCCTTTGAATAATGCTTGGATAATCTTGACAAAGTGTTGGCCCGATGTGGAGAGACCAACTTAGTGCTTAATTGGGAGAAGTATCACTTTATGGTCGAGGAGGGAATTTTCCTCGGCCATAAGATCTCCAAGAACGATATTGAAGTGGAAAAAGAAAAAATTGAAGTGATATCAAAACTCCCTCCTCCCACTTCCGTCAAGGGAGTGAGGAGCTTTCTTGGTCACGCGGGGTTTTACCGAAGGTTCATCAAGGATTTCTCAAAAGTGGTGAACCCCTTGTGCAAGTTGTTGGAAAAAGATGCAAGTTTGTGTTCAATGATGATTCCATGAAAGATTTTAAGCTTCTCAAGTATAGGTTGACTACCACTCCCATCATTACCGCATCCAATTGGAGCTTACCATTTGAGCTCATGTTCTATGCTAGCGACATTGCGGTAGGAGCGATTTTGGGCCAAAGAATCAACAAGATATTTCATCCGGTTTATTATGCAAGAAGAACAATGAACGACATTCAAGTCAAATATACGGTGATTGATAAAGAGTTATTAGCCATTGTCTTTGCCATGGAAAATTTCCCACTGTACCTCATGGGTACCAAAGTGATTGTGCACTCCGATCACGCGACACTTTATTAATTGATGACCAAAAAGGACTCTAAGGCTAGTTGATGAGATGGGTTCTTCTTCTACAAGAGTTTGACCTTGAAATCATAGACCGAAAAGGGAGTGAGAATCAAGTGGCAGACCACTTGTCCCGCTTGGAAGAGGATGGGAGGCCCCATTATGGCCTCAAGATTAATGATTCGTTTCCAGATGAACAACTTCTCTCTGTGTCTTTGAATGGGATTCCTTGGTTTGATGAAGTGGCTAAATTTCTTGTGACCGGCATTTTCCCGAGTGAGCTCTCTTCTAACCAAAGGAGGAAGCTCAAATGGGACTGCTTGGATTATTATTGGGACGAGCCATATGTCTTCATGATTTGCAATGATGGTGTTATCCGGAGATGTGTTCCGGAAGAAAAGAAATTGAGTATTCTTGAAGCTTGTCATTCCTCACCCTATGGTGGTCATCATGGTGAGGCAAGAACTGCTACAAAGGTCCTAAGTTGTGGATTCTATTGGCATAACTTGTACAAAGACGCTAGCGAGCTTGTTAGGCGTTGTGATGAGTGCCAAAAAGCTGTTGGAATTTCCAAGAAGAATGAAATGCCCCTCACGACCACTCTTGAGATTGATATTTTCGACGTGTGGGGCATCGACTTTATGGGGCCATTTGTGAGTTCATGTGGGAACACTTATATTCTTGTTGTTGTTCACTATGTTTCTAAATTGGTTGAAGTTGTGGCTTTTCCCAACAGTGAGGCACGGAGTATGGTGTCTTTCTTAAAGAAAAATATCTTTACAAGGTTTCTCACCCCAAGAGCTATCATTAGTGATGGGGACTCTAATTTTTGCAACAAAGCCTTTGAAACTTTACTTTCCACGTATGGTATCAATCATAAGGTGTCAACTCCCTATCACCCCCAGGCAAGTGGATAGGTTGAGGTCTCCAACAGGGAGATAAAGAGTATCTTATCCAAGACTGTCAATGCAAACCAGACTGATTGGTCAAGAAAACTTGACGATGATTTTTGGGCCTATAGAACAACATACAAGACTCCAATTAGTATGTTTCCATACCGGTTGGTATTTGGCAAAGCATGTCATTTTCTAGTTGAATTATAGCACAAGGTCATGTGGGCGCTGAAGAAATTGAACCTTGAATGGGATGTAGCTGCCAATCTCCGGGTAGAGCAAATAAATGAACTTTATGAGTTCCGGTTCTATTCTTATTCCAGCTCGTCCTTGTATAAGGACAAGATGAAGTACTTACATGACAAGTATATCCGGAACAAAGAATTCAAGGAAGGTGACTTGGTTCTCCTATTCAACTCTCGGTTACAGATTTTTTCGGGAAAGCTCAAGTCAAAGTGGAGTGGCCCGTTTAAAGTGGTGCATGTAACTCCGTTTGGTGCTCTAGATTTGAGAAACAAGAATGGCGAGATCTTTAGAGTCAATGGGTACCGAGTGAAGCACTACCTTGGCAATATTGATGATAGCCACGTTGTGGACTTGATCCATTTGAAGTGATGATGGTAACATGTGTGGTGCCACGACGTTAAATCAGGCGCTTCTTGGCAGGCAACACATGTGTTTTTCTTTATTTTGATTTTCTTCTTAGATTAGGAATTGTTTTGAACTAATTGGTTGTGAAGTGTATGTATGAATTGGTTGTGAAGTATTGACAAAGAAAGAAATGTGGCTAAGTGATAAAAAAGTTCAAGGACCGCATGAGCACTTCGTGGCCGCAAATATTTGTGCGCAGACGCGTAGTTAAAACGAGCAAAATTCCAACTCTGTGAAGTTGGACTGTCAAAAACCCTTCAGATTTTGCGGCCACATTCAAATTTTTGCGGACCACGGTGATTCCGCAGTCGCGACCAATATTCCGCGGATTGCACCCATGTGCTTGAAGTAGATCTGTATAAGGTAACAAAGCATAGACCGCGACAAAATTTTGCGGCCGCACTCAGGTAAGGCGGTGGCTTCCACAGTTGCTAAGTATAAATAAGGGCTCCTTACTAAAAGCACTGCTCATCTCTGCTTACTCTCCTTTTCATCTCATTCACATCAAGATTATATTTCCTACACAATTTACAAATGGTATGTTCAATACAATGATTTGATTTTATCTTTTTCTTTTTCTTTTCTATTTGTTTTAATTTTTCTTTTTAGTTAGGTTAGATGCATGCCATACTGTCAAATTAATGCTTAATTGTTGTTCAAATACATGTGGGTAGTGTTTGTATGCCTAATGAGGGATGGGGTTAGTAACTTTTCATGATCAATTTCTATAATTCTTAGGCAATTAGTGAAAACCCTAGTTTTAAGTGTTCGTCAGTACTAGTCTCTTTTGAATTTCGCGACCACGATCAATTTTTTGCGGTCCGCGGTAAGGTATGCTACCACATTCAATTTTTTGCGGTCCGGGATACCCTAGATTTTAATTACTGAGTATTGATAGGAGTTCGCGGTCGTGGTCACTTTTACGCGGTCCGCAATTGGTCCTTCGCGACCGCGTTCATTTTTTTGCGGTCCGCGATTGGTCATTCGCGACCGCATTTAATTTTTTGCGGTCTGTGTTTGTCCAAGATCAGAGAGTCAGTAGTCTGAACCTGACCTCTACGCGTACGCGTTCACTCTTACGCAGTGTGCGATGGGCATTCCGAGGTTGCGTCCACTTTTTTGTGGTCCGCAGTACCCTGTTTTTAGAAGCACTGTTATTCATTTGACCTGTACTGCTTTAAGGCATGATTGAACCCCAATTCTAATTTTCTTTCACTACATGTGTGTTGCAGAAAATGGTGCGATCGCGTGGAAGAGCAGATAAATCAAAAGAGAGGGCAGAATCCTCCCGAGGCTGGGGCAAAGGAAAGCAGGCTTTGTCCTTAGCAGCTCAAAGAATTATAAGCAAAAAGGCAACCCTCACTAGAACTCCTGTCGAATCCTCAGACACAAGTTAATATCTCCCATCCCAGGAGGCTTTTGAGGGGGAATCTGCACAATAACCAGAGGCTTAATCACAACCCTTCCGCCTAGTCAATGAACCTACCTCCTCTTCTGGGTCGTCTAATGGCTCAGAGGGAGGTAGTGAGGTATCATAACAATCTTCCCCACCTGCTGCAACTCCGGCCTCAACAGCTGCTCCTATTAATCTAGATGATAAAGACGAGGTCCCGGATGACGAGAGAGGGGGTGATACCAATATGGGTGGCCTTGCTAGATAGAGAAAGCCCAAGGTGTGGGCTGACAGGTTCGTGAGCGACAGTTCATAGAAAGAGATTTCCTTCCTCACAATCCAAATGTGAAGAGACAGTTTGAGGAGAGAAAAGGATTGAAATACTTCACTAGAAAGATTGTGGATGCCAATGAGTACCTTGCCAAGGAGTTCTACGCAAATGTTGCCCACATTAAAAAAGGCGCCACTGTGACAAAGGTACGGAACTTGAAGATACGGTTTGATGGAAAAACCTTGATTAAGTATGCCGGTTTTGAGGATGTGGAAGCAGTACAGTAATTGCAGAAGATGGCCCTAGATGAAGCAGCCCATCCTTGGCTAGCAGAAGTAATAGCCATCCCAGGGACAACACCGGCATGGCTCACAGCTAGAGTCCCAATAGCCAGAAACACCCTCAGCTTTGAAACGAAAGGGTCGTGCACATTTGTATGCAGCTGGCTTGACCCCTGCCAGCATGATACTGTCCTCCTACTCTCCCGAGCTATCGTAATAGCTTCCATCATGGTGGGGTATCCAATCAATCTGGGGAACATTATGTCCTACCACATCTCCAAGGAAACTGGAAAAGAAGAAAGGTCCTACCCCTACCCCAACTTCATCACTATGTATCTTGAGTCGAGGAGCAAGGGTTAGAGGGGAGGCACTATGACACGAAGGTAAAGACGAAGAAACCTTTCTCCTGGTATAGCCTCCAAGGGACGGACAACCCTAAAGCAAAGGGTAAAGACACTACCTTCACTAGCCAGTTTGAAGAGCCAAGGGTAATGGTCACAGGGTCAGAGCCTTCCACAACCGAGGGATCTTCAGCTGCCATGACTCCTCCTTCATCCGGACCATCCATCACCGTGCCACTATTTGTGTCCTCCTCTTCCATTTACCCTCAGACTGCACTGTAGGTTTCTTAGACATTATCCAAAATCAACAACTGGATGCAGGCAGCTACATCAAAGTTGTCTGTCTTATCCAGTGCAGTAGCAGCACAGACATCCCCAACACAGCTTCGGGTACCTCCATCATTGGAGGATTAATTGAAGGAGCTTCTGGACAACAAGAAGAAGCTCCTAGACAACCAAAAGAAGATCCTGGAGACTTTGGATGCTCATGGCAAGGTGATCAAGGATATGGGCAAGCAGGTCAAGAAGATAAGAAAGACTCAGGCCTCAAAGGAGTCAGTGGAGAAGCTGAAGAGGGAGGTAGAGAAGTTCACTTATGCTGGAGATATCCCACTGGATTTGCTTATGGAGGAGACTGCCCAAGAAGCACAAGCAGCAGAGCATAAGGCATCAGATGCAGCAGCTGGCCAGTCTAAGGAGTCGGCTGCCACTTCACATATTGCTGAGGAGATGATCCAAATGCTCTGCAACCCTGTGGTCCCCCAGTTCGAGGATGTAGAGATCCATTAAAGGACCCGGGGGGAGCTGAGGATCCTCTACAGTCTGAGGACCCAACTCATTTGCCTAACCCCATGCAGACATAGTTCACATAGGGAGTTTTCTTTAATCTCTAACCCTTCCCTCATCTTATTTTGATATTAGAATTGAGGAAAATGATATCTTTTATTTGGGGTGTGGGGGGGGAGG
>ML387156.1:0-23209 GCA_005239525.1 Nicotiana knightiana | reverse complement strand
GGGGGGGGGGGGGGGGGGGGGGTTGGTCATTTTGATTTGACTATGATTTGATGACATTGCTATGTAATAACATGATACTATTTTTCTTTCTCTTTATTTATCGTTATTTTAACTTTCGTTATTTTTCACTTTTGGTATGTATATAACTTTATTCGATGGATATATTCATTTCGATTTTGTATATATTCGTTTCACTCCATTATTGTACATATTCATTTCACTTTCCATAGTTTACTTCATAACTTCTTTCGTATTTTTCCTTAGTAGCTTAGCTTCTTATTTCCTTTAGTAGCTTCGTTTTACATTTTACATGATCAATAAGCCTTTTGTTTTCTTAATGCCACGGTTCTTTCCAAAGGTGAATGTTGTGTCAACCGGGTGGCTCTTCCCAATGATGGATGGCGTGACAACCTTCTTAAGGGATTGAGTCCGTTTTCTTTTTGCTTATTAATTAGTAGTATTGAGTAAAAGTGTCCCAAGTAGGTTTCACTTGGTGCTAACACATTTACCTTAGACCTCATGGTTAGAGACAAGTTGATTGACAAATAATAGCTCTAGGGTTGACCTTTAGACTCTTGAGTTGACTAAAACAATCATCGAGTGGTTTCTTTGAGCCATTTGTGATTTTAAATATTAGATAGGGCTGTTGTGGTCCCTCGAATCTATTCTCTTTAACAGTCCAGTAGCTTGAGAGGTGAGGTATTGAATTGCAAGTCCAAGTCCCGTGCCAATAAGTCTAGAACTTGCCCTGAATGTTTGTCTAGGCGAAATTTTAAGTGTAGCTCGACTTGAGAAGTGATTGTAGGCTCTCCTTGATCCAATTTGAACTTTGAAAACTTCTGTAGCCTACCAATATGATATCTCCAGTCAACCCCTTTGAGCCTAAGCTTTTTTTACTCAATAGCCACATTACAAGCCTTTACCCGTATTATAATGACCCTCTCTTGGCACCCAATCTTTCCTTAGCATTCATGATGAACAATTGGCAAAAGCATAAGATTGGGGGAGAGACGAGGAATTATAAAGTGATAAAAGGTTAAAAGAAGAAAAAGAATTGATGAAAAGGAAAGACAAAGGAAAGGAAGAGAAGCCAAAAAGAAATATGTCAAAAAGAAAGTGAAGGTTGAAGGGATTCAAAGAATGTAATGACGAAAGACATGGAATGATAAAAAAAAGGAGAAAAATGATTGTCATTAGTAAGAAAGAGTGACAGTATGTCTCTCTAGTTCCCGTAAGGAAGAAGAAAAATGACTCAAAGAGTCAAGAAAGTATTAGCCAAATTGAAAAAATAGAGTGCTTAAGGAAATATGAAACCATCATAGTCCGATAAGTCCTCCATTGATCCAAAAGCCTTCATTACATCCCTACTAAAGCCCTATATGATTTCGATTTGACTGAGCTTACATTACTGGTGATGTATATAAGGGGCAAGCTTATGGTACTTAAAGCCAGACTTGTTGAATTCTTTTGAGAGTGATGAGCGCACTTCTTCACAATCTTTGTTTTGAGTGTTACATTCTAAAAAGTGATATTTTCTCATGTAGAGTAGAGGGGGAGGAGTTTGAGAACCACAATGACCTACGTGAGAGAGCGAGCTTCCTTGATGAATTGAGTCAACTCTTGATGCTATGGTGTCACATTAGAACTATGGAACTCAAAAGGTCGTAACATGATGTTGTTGATAATTCATTTGTGTTGAGGGAAGTGTTAGTCCCAATTGATGCTTGATGGAGTCATCTTAGGCCAGCTGAAATATCTTTTTTTTCTTGTGGAGGCGGGAATTACTTTATTTTCTTGAGGAAAATCAAAAGCTTAAGTTTGGGGGAGTTGATAAGTAGGGATTTTAGCCTATTATTTGCTCTCTTTTACTTGTGTTTTGGGCCAAACATGCGTGAAGGTATTCCTGAAAACTAACTTAATATGCTTGCTTGAAGGGATTGTTCAAAATGAGCCAAAGGAGCCATAATCAACTCATAAAGGAGTCAAAACTTGAAAAAAAAAACAAGGACTTGGCTAAGAGGCGTCGAACGCGGACCACGACAGAAAAGTGCGGCCGCGAAAGTATCAACGTGAACGCGGACATTATTTTGAGGTCCACAAAATGAAGAATCAGATAGATGGTTTTTTGGCACAAATATGAATGTGGACCTCGTCAGAATGAGGCGTCCACAAAAGTAATTTAGCAGCCATGATTGGAATTCTGTGGACCGCGGTTGCTAATGTTCAAAGAGTGCATAATTTAAGCAAAAATGAGAAGGGCAGTTCGTGTCAAAATTACGCGGCCGCAGAAATCTCTCACGCGGATGTGGTGGAAATTACGTGGTCCGCAAAACAATGTTCAACCCAGAACCATATGTGAAGAAACGTGGAGCGTGATCAGAATTACGTGGTCGCGAAAGCAAGAGTGCGGCTGCGATCAGAATTACACGACAGCAAAACCTCCGTAGGGGTATTTTTGTCCAAACATTTCAGCTTAGTATAAACTTTTTGTCAGTTTTAGGTTATGTTATGGTTTTTCTGAGCACGTGAGACGGCTAGGTTTTCCCTTTTGGTCAATTTTGTACAAGATTTACCTTATAACATTAGATTTTCATCTTTTAATTTAGTATTATGGATTTTATCTTCACTTTATCTTTGGTTTCTGCTATTTCTATGAGTAGCTGGACCCATAGCTAGGGTTGTGACTCAATCCTTGTGTGGGTATTTAATGGGTATTGAATTTTAGGGCTTGAATGTTTATGTGTTAGTGATATTTAGCCTAGTTCTTGCTAGAATTGAAGAATTATTGGTTACAAACACTGATTCATGCCTTTACGACTTGATCTCTTCTTGAGAAAGAGGGAGATATTTAGGCTAGTTCTTGCTAGATTTAAAGAATTGGTGGTTGCAAACATCGATTCATGCCTTTATGACTTGGTCTCTTCTTCATAAAGAGGGACTAAGTCTAGGAAAACTAGGCTAACAAGAAATTGGGGTGAACTCAAGAAATTGATAGCCCCAATTAAAGAGTTAAACCTAGAGATAGTAATACCTGACTTGAGCTAGTATCACTTGGATTACATCAATACCCATTTGGACTTGAGAAAGCCAAATTGGACAAAATCACTCAAACCACCGAGAGGTATAGAGTGAGTACTTGGGTGTGATGGCTATATTATGACCCCAATCAAATCAAGATTTCCCTAGATTCTTGCTACTCGTTGGGTATCTGCGGAAGTCACTACCCTAGTCCTTTTAAACACTTGAAAAATAACATAAAAAATATTGTACTTAGTTTTAATCTTTGTGTACAATAGAATAGAATTAGAAGTAGAATCAACACCAACATGTGTGGAAGTGCAATTAGGAACAAAACACTATTTAGATTGATACCTGAGTCCAAATCAATTAATTCTCTGTAGAAATCGATCCCGACCTTGTTGGGTAAAAATCCATCGACCATCCTCGCTACTCAATAATAGTGCAGGTTCGGAACCGGCCAGTGCTTCATTATGAAACTTTTCTCCGATATCGGGAAGAGTTAAACCAACACAAGGCTAAGACGCGGGAACTTACTGAGAAGAGGGATGCTTACAAGCTTCTCCGTGAGAAACTCCAGGTCGAGCTAGAAGTGGCTCGGAAGGAGCATGCCCACCTGGTCGAGTAGGTAAGGCGAGTATTTGAAGTTAGTGACGATGATTCGGACATAGTGGCTAACAACCCGAACCCGTAATTTTAAAGAAACTTGACCAGATCGAGCAGCTCGATGCGGAGGTGGATACACTGAAAGTTGAGGCCAAATAAAGGAAGAAGTCATGGACAGCCTGGCCTCGGAAAAGGAGACTGCCCAGGCACAACTGGCTTCGACTAAGGTCCAGCTCCGGGCTGCAAAGGAAAAGGCCTTGGTATAGGCCAAAAAGATCTAGGAGCTCCAGTCTCAACTGAGATCGATGGTTTCCGGCCAGGAAAATCTGGCCAAAAGGAACTTGAGACGGCCAAGTTGGATATTGTTGTGGTTAAGGCCGAGGATGATGAGATGGTGGCCTAGCATAAGGACGATGCTGAGGCAGCTCAGGACCAAGTGAGAAATATGGCGGAGCATATGAAGTGACAATCCCGAAGGGAGGCCCTCGAGGGAGTTAGAGCTCGGGGTTTTGACTTATTTGCTGAAATCGAGAATACCAAGGTATCCGAAGCCAAGGCCAGGAAGCTGGCTTATCCTGAGATGGAGGATTCCGAGGGATCTGAAGATTCGGATGAACCCGAAGGTGGCTGAGACCCAAAAGGTGGTGACGTGGCCCCTGGCAAAGACTATTCCACTTAGGATACTTTTAGACGTATTTTAGGCCATTTTGGCCGTTGTAGAATTTTGTATCGGGGCCATTTGGCCCTTGTAAAAAAAATTTTGGATAAATGTATAAAGCTTTCTTTCCCTTTCACATCTTTCAAATTTTTCCCTTCGCTTTATTATTTGTATTCAAAAAGATAGAAATGCATTAGCATGAAATAATTAGGTTATGTTCGAAGGTTCAAACAAATCTTGCCTTTATGTTATTCTGTTTGAAGGCATCTTGAGGGTTCAGGGTTACCGGAAACTTTCTCCCAAATTAAGTAATTTAGATTATAGTTTGCCGAGGGTAGCCTTTAGAACCGATTATGAAATATTTTCTATTAGAAGGCCTTGTTTTTGTTACGGGTCTCGGACATCTACGAGCTGTGTTAATATGGTCGTAGCCTTTCAGTTTGGGTCTCACCCAGTGGGATTTCTTCCCCGGTTATCCAGGATTGCTTAAGATAACAGTCCCTGAGTGGAGGCGGTCGTGGCCTTTAAAATTCGGGGGTTGCCTAATAGGTCTTATACCCCGAGGTCTAATAGCTTGGACTATCCGAGTTTATTTTCAGACGGCAGTCCCCGAGTGAGAGAGTGACTGTTCGAACTCAGTTCAAGGTGGCTGTTAGGCTCCTTACATTTAGGGGATCGGAAGCATGAAACTTACTTAAAGAGAAAATTTCAAAGGACAATATCTTTGCAAGGAAGAGACTTCTCTTTTTTCTTGTGCATAATAGTAATATATGTGTACACGCTCTGTGTCAGGGTTCGAGCAGTCTATGTGGGCACGGTTCATTTGACCATTTGGCCCTTACATTGAATCCTATCGATCGAGACCCTTCAATCCTGAAGTCTCTTTCCATGCTAAAGTCGATATCAGAGGTTAATGGACCCCCAGTGTTCAGGGTTGATCGAAGAGAGGCCTCGAATGCTGTTGTGATCGTCGTCACCGGTTTGTTCTCGACCTTCGATTTTAAGTTAGCACGATCTACTTTTTGAATCGTTAAAAACCTCGCGGAAAACACATTTGGGACAAAACCAGTTCAAGGGAAAAAGAATGCAACGCGTGCTTTCAGACCTAAAATCTCGTATCGTCCCTTATTGGTTACTTGCAAGAATTAGTTTAAGATGTAAATAAGAGAAACAACGGGGCCATATATTAGCATTAATATCACTTTAAGTGAGTTATATTCCAGTTGTTAGGTAGTTGCTCGCCGTTCATTTTTCCGAGCTTATAAGATAATCTCGATAATTTGGTACGTTCCTTCACAGTTTGGCCCCAATTTACCTTCGTTCGGGTTTAAGGTGCTTAGTGTGACCTTTCTTAGTACCAAGTCCTCAGTATTGAAGTGTCGAAGGTTAGCCCTTCGATTATAATATCTTTCGTACTCATAGCTTTATCATTCGATTCTTTTGTTGCATATCAAAATCTGATACATGGTTCCCCGACCTAGACCGGTATCAAAGCTTCGACGCCATAAACCAAAGAAAATGAGGTAGCCCCGGTACTGGACTTTGAAATTGTACGGTATGCCCATCAGACTTTGGGCAGTATTTTCATCTTCCTTTTACATCGATTAACTCTTTTTAAGGTTTGGATTATGGTTTTGTTGGTAGATTCAGATTGTCCATTCCCACTAGGGTGTCCATAGGATCCTTTTAATCTTGTGGTCTTCAAGGAATTTGGTTACTTTACTTCCGATGAATTATTTCCCATTATCACATACAATCTCGACTGGCATTTCAAATCGGCATATGATGTGGTCCCAAATGAAATTGATCACATACTTCTCCCTGACCTTCTCGTATCCCTGGGCTTCCACCCACTTAGAAAAATAGTCAGTCATAAGCAATTGAATTGAGCCTTACTGGGTGCCCACGGAAGGGGGCCAGCGATGTCCATTCCCCACTTCATAAACGGCCATGGTGACAAAACCAAATGGAGCAGCTCCCCGGGTTGATGAATCATCAGAGCGTGTCTTTGGTGTTCATCACATTTTTGAACAAATTCCTTTGAGTGTTTTTCCATGTCGATCTAGTAATAATCAGCTTTGATTCGGCGCCCGAGTGATTTCCACAGGTACCTTCGTGGATTTCCCTCAAAACATACTCAGTATCCCCCATCCCTAGACATATTACAAGTGGGCCATCAAATGTTCTTCTGAATAGGGTTCCATCTTCGGGCAGGCTAAATCAGGCTGCCTTTGTACGCACGACCCTTGACTCTTTTGGATCCTAGGTAAGCTTACCAGTCCTGAGATATTCCACATACTTATTCCTCCAGTCCCAAGTTAGGCTCGTCGAGTTGATTTCAGTGTATCCTTCTTCCACCACCGATCTCATAAGCTGTACGACTTGTCCCGAGTTGAACTCATTTTCTTCGATCGATGACCCCAAATCAGCGAGGGCATCGGCCTCGCTGTTTTGATCATGAGGTACATGTTGCAAAGTCCATTATTTGAACCTATGTAATGTCACTTATAACTTCTCCAAGTATCTTTGCATTCATTCTTCTCTGAGCTCGAATGTTCCATTCACTTGGTTTACCACAAGGAGGGAGTCGTAGTTGGCTTCGATCACCTATGCCCCTAAGATCTTGGATAGTTCAAGGCCTGCAATCATGGCCTCGTATTCGACCTCGTTGTTAATCAATTTCATAGTCTTAATAGATTGTTTAATTATATTACCTGTTGGTGGATTTAGTACGATGCCATGTCCAGACCCTTTTGCATTTGAGGCACCGTCCGTGAAGAGAGCCTACCCGAGGAAGTTCCTGAGTTAACCAATAACTCTCTTTCAACCTTGGGTTTTTAGGGCCAATGTAAAGTCGGCCACAAAGTCTGCCAGAATTTGAGACTTAATGGCGGTGCGAGGTCGGTACTCAATGTCGTACCCACTTATTTCTATAACCCATTTGGCCAATCGGCCCGAGAGTTTGGGCTTATGCGTAACATTCCTCAACAGGCAAGTAGTTACGACACATATGGGATGACAGTGCAAGTACGGTTCCAACTTCTTAGAGGTGCTTAGCAAAGCGAGGACAGTTTTTCCAGGTGAAGGTACCTAGTTTCGGCCTCACCTAAGGTCCTACTAGCATAATAAATTGGAAATTATGTACCTTGGTCTTCCCAAACTAGGACTCCACTTACCTCTATCTCCGAGACCGCCAAGTACAAGTATAATTGTTCATTTGTCTTTGGTGTGTGAAGAAGTTGCGGGTTCGATAATTACCTCTTGAGTTCCTCCAAAGCTCGTTGACATTCCGGGGTCCATGAGAAGTTATTCTTCTTCTTCAACATTGCAATGAATTAGTGGCTCTTGTCGGAAAACTGCGAAATAAATGGCCCTAGGGCGGCTAGGCGCCTGGTTAAACTCTACACGGCCTTTGCGTTGTCCACGACCGTGATATCTTGGATGGCTTTGATCTTATCGGGATTGATCTCGATTCCCTTATTGGATACCATGAATCCGAGGAACTTACCCAACCCAACTCCAAACGCACATTTTTCCGGGTTCAACTTCATATTGTACTGCTTCAGTATGCTTAAGGTTTCCTACAAATCTTTTAAATGGTTCTCTGCTCGCAGGGACTTAACTAACATGTCGTCAATATAAACTTTCATTTATTTTCCTATTTTTTTCTCGAACATCCGATTTACTAGGCGTTGATATGTGGCACCGGCATTTTTTAATCCAAATAACAGTATGTTATAATAATATGTTCCGTATTTAGTGATGAAGGATATTTTTTCCCGATCACCTGGGTCCATCCTTATTTGGTTGTACCCGGAATAGGAATTGAGAAAATGAAGGATCTCGTGGTTGGAGGTGGCATCGGTCATACGGTCGATGTTGGGAAAAGGGAAAAAGTCTTTGGGACATGACTTATTCAAATCTTTGTAGTCTACACACATTCTTAGTTTATTCCCTTTTTTAGGGACTACCACTATATTTGCTAACCAATCCAGGTATTTTACCTCCTGAATAAACCCTATTTTAAGAAGTTTAGATACCTCGTCCTTGATGAAAGCATTCTTGATCTAAGACTGTGGTCTCCTCTTCTGTTTAATCGGGTGAAACTTCAGGTCTAGGTTTAGCTTGTGAGTGGTTATCTCCGGTGGGATCCCTGTCATTTCAAGGTGGGACCAAGCGAAACAATATTCATTAGTAATAAGAAATTGAATGAGTTTTTCCCTGAGCTTGGAGCTTAACCCCCTACCCAGGTATACCTTTTGATCAGGCAAGCTTTCTCGCAATATGAGTTATTCCAGCTTCTCGACCGTCGATTTAGTGGTGTCGGAATCATCAGGGGCAATAAAATATCTAGGAACCTTATAATCATCATCCTCGACTTCCTTTTGTTTGTCTGAATCTGCCGAAGATGATATCAATGATTTCTATATGGCCCCTTTTTTACCATCTGGTTTGGGCCCTTCAATGTTGAAAGTACAGATGCCGGTATCACCTCCTCGACCGTGAACATTTCTGTTACGCCCCGCAATATTACGTCAGTATTTTGTTCTGTAGTATTAAATTACGACGATGTTGTACCATGTAGTATTGTACATTGAATTTGTCGTAAGGTAATTGACATCAGTCAAAGGAAAAGATCATTTGGAGATTATAAGGATTGTAATATTTCAAACAAGTTATAAGTAAATTCGTGGAGGTGAGAGGGTGAGCGAATCAAAGAAAATGAATTTCGTCAAAATTTGACACTTTGGGGTAAAATACGGTCTAAGCTATAATACCCCGTATTTATGGACTAGTTCCATACAAGGTACCACATGTCCATGATAGTAAAGTGTATAAAGTATATTAAAAGTGACTAGTATTTTAAGTAATTTGAAATAATTCTTAATTTTGCGGGTAATTGATTAATTACCAGGTAACGGAACATTACTTAACTACCTAATAAGTGGATAATGATTAATGTTTCTCACCCCACCCCACATGGAAGCCCAGTATGTCTCTGTATGCATGAGTCTTACAAATTTACGGAAAGGTGGCATAACATTAAAGAATCCATGATTAAAATACTTAGTCATAACAATAAAGAATTCAAGATTTGAGTCTTCAAGCTTAAAGTACTAAGTGATAATTTCAAGACTTCAAGAACAGAATAAAAAATAAAAAAAAATCAATCCTACTACAAGTCTTGTTCCATTAAATCTAAAAATCATGTTCCATTTCACAAAAGAAGCAAAACTTCAATCCAAAAAAAAAACGTTAACCTTCTTTCTCATATTTTAAAACGTTTAGATTTTATTAGCCATTTTCAAGTCTTGTTCCATTCTCTATTAAAAAAGAATCAGAACATCTATTCTTCCTAGTTCAAAATATTTCAAGAACAGATGCTACTCAATCCACAAAGGCTTCCAACGAAAATTCATGCAACAAAACAATTCCAACGAGAATTGTTAGCAACGTAAAACTTCGCGGTTCCAAATGAGTACGGTGCAACCTTTACGGATTTTTTTTCCTACCCCAGATACGTTAATGCTAATCCTTTTTTTTATTTTAACATGATCTCTTCATTACACAAGTTCGATAACGAGGCATAAATAAAAATTCATATCCCAAAAATTACCTATATTTTGCTAGTCTCGCAAGGTACAATATTTTATTTATCGGGACTTCATATTCATTTGAGTATTTTCTTCTTCCAGTCAAGAGAACAGAGAGTCTATATATAGGGAGTATCACAGTATTTTCATTACCATCGAGCTATAATCGATGGGCAGGCCCCTATTGGGCAACCTCTGATCAGATAGTAAGTTATATACCGAGCCTACTGTGGCCGAGAGCCTATGAGCGAGCCCAGTTGGTCGAGATACAGAGCCTAGTATGGCCGAGTGCCTATGAGCGAGCCTACTATGGCAGAGCATTTATATATATATATATATATATATATATATACATATATATGGCCGGACAATTATCTTACTTATTATATTGAGAGAATTGAGTCAGCATCAGCAGGTAAGCATATGTTCAGATTATCAATTCAGTTTCAGCTTTTTGTATACTGCCTTACATACTTGGTACATTATTTCGTACTGACGTCCCTCTTGCCTGGGGATGCTGTGTTTCATGCCCGCAGGTCCTATAGACAAGTCGAGAGCCCTCCAAGTAGGCTATCAGCTCAGTAGAAGATGTTGGTGCGCTCCATTTGCTCCGGAGTTACTTATTTGTTCAGTATAATTAGGACATGTATTGATTTGTATGGCGGGGCTCAATCTCCACCTTTATGATACTTATGTACTCTTAGAGGCTTGAAGACAGATGTCATGTATACGAATACTTGTATGGCCTTGTCGGCTTATGTTTACAGTTTATAAATGATTATGATATATATATGGCCGGACAATTATCTTACTTATTATATTGAGAGAATTGAGTCAGTATCAGCAGGTAAGCATATGTTCAGATTATCAATTCAGTTTCAGCTTTTTGTATACTGCCTTACATACTCGGTACATTATTTCGTACTAACGTCCCTCTTTCCTGGGGATGCTGTGTTTCATGCCCGCATGTCCTATAGACAAGTCGAGAGCCCTCCAAGTAGGCTATAAGCTCAATAGAAGATGTTGGTGCGCTCCATTTGCTCCGGAGTTACTTATTTGTTCAGTATAATTAGGACATGTATTGATTTGTATGGCGGGATTCAATCTCCACCTTTATGATACTTATGTACTCTTAGAGGCTTGTAGACAGATGTCATGTATACAAATACTTGTATGGCCTTGTCGGCTTATGTTTAGAGTTTATAAATGATTATGTTGGCCTATTAGGCCCGTATGTCACGAGTATATGATGATGTAATAAGAAAGATACGCTACGTTGGTACTCGTTTGAGTAAGGTAACGGGCGCCCATCGCGGCCCATCTGTTTGGGTCATAACAAAAGTGGTATCAGAGCAGTACTGTCCTAGGGAGTCTATAAGTCGTGTCTAGTAGAGTCTTGTTTATGGGTGTGTTGTGAACCACACTTATAACCAGGACACTACAGGACATTTAGGATTGTCACTCTTTTTTCTTACTCTAGATCGTGTGGTAGAGCTCAGTTGTAAGAACTCAATTTCCTAAACTCTATCTTATTCTAATACATCGATACCTATATTTAGAAAGACGGTTGATAAGGGATTGAATGCGGCTATGGAAGAGTTAAGTCAGAGGAACTCAATTTTTTTATCATGCTTATGATAGATAAATATGAGGTATTCAACAGATCATGTGTATACTAAGACGTGTAAGCCTCTTGATAAGGAACCTTAAGGAAAGAATATTTATCCACCTTTATGGTGAAAGACAATGACAAATTCAGAAGATAAATACAAGTTTCAAGAAGTAAAAGAAGCAAGGTGAAGAAGGGTATGAGGAACCCAGTTAATGAAGATTATTAGTATTACAGTTCTGGCAGAAAAATATAAGCAGTAGGAGTTACCCTCAACAGTAACAGAGGTATCTATAATTGGCCACACCCATCTCAGTTATACCCTATTGGGAGCTAACAGACATAGTTTAAGAGAAGGATGAGTTATCAGGATCCGGTTGGGGATATAGTAACCCAAAATAGTGGATGGATTGGCATAGTTAGTTGACATTTTTGAAGGATAGTGCAAACGTGATAATAGATCTCCTTGTGAGACGCCCAGATGGCGCACTCTAAAATAGTACAACTAGATATGCATGCTACAAAGATAGGCACTGAAAGCCTGGAAGGGGATAAATACTACGTTAGTGTGGATCCCATACCTAGTAGAGCGAAAACGTTGAGCAAAACGAAGAGCCAATTAATGAAGCAAGGGGAGAAAAATGCAAAAGAATGTCTTGTTACAATTTTCAAAAGAAAGAGATAGGCATAAATATTAGCAGGGAAATAATAAGAGAGTAGGAAACATTATGAGTAACATGTGATACAATGATGGAAATGGAATATCAAAAGATGACAGTATTACAAAGTCTATAGTCAAGTGAAGGAAAACACGAGAGGTAACAGACCTTGAGGCAACAAAAGAATGGGTCATAAAGTCACATCTTCATTTCGAGAAATAAGGTCGCAATTCTAACGTGATTACCAAAAGGAAAAATTAGACCCCAGAGTAATAGAAACCAGTATATATTGGTGAACAAGATAATATAAAACATGAATTAGGGACAGGGTGATTTGATAATAGTCGGCATCATGGGAATTTCAGATTTCGTTCCAGCAATAATAGAATGAACAACAGAGGAAGATTCATGACAAATTCAGAGAATGGTCATTCAGGCAGACGCTTCCCTAAAGCAAGCAATGTGAGCAAAGTTAAATTTAAAGAAATGTGTGTGCCAGTTACACTAGGTTTCACCCTCGTAAGTAGAGAATTTTGTTATCCTTTGTACAGAAGGATTACCGCAAGATGAGTAAATGTCATCGATAATGTGAAAACATGCCAAAGATGAAGAGGTAAATCACCTATAGGTAGATCGTCGTAGTGCTTAATATTAGTACTCCCCTAAAGGGGGGAATATGGAGTGATGTGACATTAAGTTAGAATAAATCGGTTCTAGTAATTATGGAATGGTAAAGGAAGAATGCAAAAAAAAGGGAATGAATGAAAAAGGGATGAGATTGCACTTATTCAAAATATACAGATATGCTACGATTCCAAGACGTTATGTAAACACGACGACAAGAAAAGGAAGTAAGGGTTCCTTCCCGGGATGTTATTGTTAGATAAGGGGCTATTACGTGAGGTAAGTTAAGACAAGAAAATAATCCAAGAAAGATTACGCAGAATATGGATATGAGAATGGGCCAACGAATAGTTAGTAGTTGATTCCGGAAAAAAAAAACCTAGTCATGACTAGACAAGAAGTTATAGACAAATCAGCAGATCATGCAAGATAAACATAGTCAACCCCCAACACGGAGGATTCAACCTCGTAGTAATGTCATTATAACACTTGAGGTATATTCAAATAGGAGTTAAGGTAGTTAAAGATACCATAAGAGTGTTACGGGGATAAAAGAAAGTACCACTGGGAACAAAGTCAAAATATCAGTTCAGAAGCAATCCTACAAG
The DNA here is from genome assembly GCA_005239525.1 of Nicotiana knightiana. Taxonomy (NCBI): domain Eukaryota; kingdom Viridiplantae; phylum Streptophyta; class Magnoliopsida; order Solanales; family Solanaceae; genus Nicotiana; species Nicotiana knightiana. The sequence goes on along the minus strand of ML387156.1, from coordinate 9,833 downwards.
CACAAGGGCACGGAGGTAAGAAACTACGGATGATTATATGCAAGGAAGGACGTCAAAAGGGTCCGTAATAAGCTCACAGATTTACGATAGTCAAGGGTTCTCCCTAAGTACTACAACGAAAGACTAGCTGAGAAAATAAGGAAGAAGGCTTCAACCTAAGGACAACGACCTAAAGAGGAAATGGTCGTGTAACAACAGTCTCACAACAATATTGGAAGCACTCCAAAGGAAAGTGGAACCTACCATGGCTAATGAACAGGAAGTAAAATTAAAAGTAATATTCGAGATTATATGAGTTGCACGAAAACTCTGGCATATGTGGGCACTAAGATAAGCTAAGTATGGACGCAACGCGGGGGCAGAAAAACCAGAAAAAGTAATAGCTTATCGTGAAAGAAAGCTAATATAGAACGAAAGAAATTATTCGATCAATGATCCAGAGTTGGTTACGTTATGAACGCACTTAAGGGTTCGAAGTTTTATACATGCAGCATATACAACTGTAAAAGACTCCGGTATAAGTTAAAAGGAAAGAGTTGAGTCCAAGTCATAAATCAAGAATTGAATTGTTAGACGATTGTATCAAGGATATTCCATAGCATCCATGAAAGACTAAATTAATAACCAATACCATGAGCTGTAGATCGCAAGATAGTTTAAGCCTACCTTAAGGTTGATCAGAGGGAGAGGAAACTAAAGAGTTACACCAACTAAGTAAATCAGGAGTCTAATTATTGGACCCAGAAAATTGTAGACCTCGTGATTGAGAACATTGTAGCATCACTATTAAATATCGGAGTTTCTAAGAGGGATAGTACATTAGCCATATTCTATATTGGCTCCGCGATAAAGCCAATCAAAAGAGCACCAGCTCATATGGAGTTAGTATGAAGCTCCCACCGGATAGTGTATGCACCAGAAGTACAATTATTATAATATAGAATCAAGTTATAAATGTGAATTATACCTACGTGGAAGGGAGATCGTGAAAGAAATAGAAGGTATGATGCGAGATATAAGGCAAAGGTAAACAATGTGCGGAATACTCAAATATAGAAGGTTGTGAACAGTTCATACATCGGATAGACGACTATAAGCGTGGGGGATTCAGTATCTAGGAATAATAGCGGTATCAGCAGTATCATATCATCCAGCCTATGGTCTAGGTATAAAAAAACCCGAATAGGAGAGTAAAGAAGAGTTAGAGACAATGTGATGTCTCTCTTGATGTTCCAAAAATGATATAGGGAAATCCATGATGCAAGCAAGTTGAAAGGTTACAAGTAATATAAATAGATATGTTTAGGTCGCAAGCTATTGTATGGTGAAGCGACAAGGTTCTAGAAGACGGGAGTAAGGATAAGGACGAACGAGTGAGAAGGTAACGAAAATGGATAAGTCCTCATGATTAAGCCCATGAAAACAAGAAGAGCAGATGGTTTCTCTAAGTTATACAAAGCTCCCTATAACCTGAATGAATTTAAAGAAATCTAAGATTAATAGCATTTAGAAGAGATGGAATGTTTCCCTGGTAATTAGAATGATGGTGTAATTGTGATAGATGAAGGATGACGTTTAGGCCTTCGATTTAGTAATGATTTGATGAAGAAAAGAAAGGTCTCTTATGAATTGGACAGGATTAAAATACCCACGCAAGGTGAATCGATGGGGGATGCTGTGAGATACGGTTATGAAAGCATGGTATCGCCAAAGGTGGATCAGTATAATAATTTTAGATCTTCCCCGATGAAACGTGAGCCCTAGCAGAGGTGTCATAAGAGATCAAGTTATCAGTGGTAGATGGTGAATCAACAATAAATGGATGAAAGTTCAATAGTATGACATGAAATTAGACCATTAGTCTTAAGGATAAGCAACGAGAGTAACCTGGAGTTAGTTGCAGACCTCAGTAATGATAAATCAAAGTAAGAGTTATGGTATAGTATGCCTACGTAGATGTGATAAAGATTCAGGTCTATGAAATAAGATATAGCAATATTCGTAAGTTCTACAAGGTATCGAGCGAAGAACTTCAGTATACCTATAGATGCCCAGAGAGACATCTTATTGAGCTATGTATATGTTTAAAAAGTAAGACCTAGAAATTTGCTAACAGCCAAGGGAAGGAAGAGACACATAAGCGCACTTATAAGATCAGAGTCGTACAGGTTGCATGAGACTCCGACCATAAATCGTACTGTGATAAAGAGGCCTAAAGGGGGGAATGCCCTACCCTTTGGATTTATTCACATAACAACTACCTAAATGACAACGAGAGTATTAAGGTATTCATAAGAGCTATAAGTTATGAAAATGACAAGAGCATCAGTCAACATTCGAGGATGAATGTTCCAAAGGGGGGGAATGATGTCAGGCCCCGCAATATTACGTCAGTATTTTGTCCTGTAGTATTAAATTACGACGATGTTGTACCCTGTAGTATTGTACGTTGAATTTGTCGTAAGGTAATTGACATCTGTCCAAGGAAAAGATCATTTGGAGATAATAAGGATTTTAATATTTCAAACAAGTGATAAGTAAATTCGTGGAGGTGAGAGGGTGAGCGAATCAAAGAAAATGAATTTCGTCAAAATTTGACACTTTGGGGCAAAATATGGTCTAAGCTATAATACCCTGTATTTTTGGACTAGTACCATACAAGGTACCACATGGCCATGATAGTAAGGTGTATAAAGTATATTAAAAGTGACTAGTATTTTAAGTAATTTGAGATAATTCTTAATTTTACGGGTAATTGATTAATTACCAGGTAACAGGACACTACTTAACTACCTAATAAGTGGATAATGATTAATGTTTCTCGCCCCACTCCACGTGGCAGCCCAGTATGTCTCTGTATGCATAAGTCTTACAAATTTAGGGAAAGGTGGCATAACATTAAAGAATCCATGATTAAAATACTTAGTCATAACAATAAAGAATTCAAGATATGAGTCTTCAAGCTTAAAGTACTAAGTGATAACGTTCAAGACTTCAAGAACAAAATAAAAAATTAAAAAAAATCAATCCTACTACAAGTCTTGTTCCAATAAATCTAAAAATCTTGTTCCATTTCATTTAGACAAAAGAAGCAAAAATTCAATCAAAAAAAAAGTTAACCTTCTTTCTCATATCTTAAAACGATTAGCTTTTGTTAGCCATTTTCAAGTCTTGTTCCATTCTCTTTTAAAAAAGAATCAGAGCATCCATTCTTCCTAGGTTGCTTAATAATTCTCGAAGGTGCCCTTTGTTGAACAGACGGGCTACTTCTTCTCTCAGCTGTCAACAATCTTCCATTTTGTGACCGTGAGTACCATGATATTTGCACATCTAGTTATTATCCCTTTGGGTTGGATCAGAATGTAGAGGTCGAGGCCATCTGGTATCTTTGATGTGCCCGATAGTTGATACAATAGTGGCAGCATCGACATTAAAGTTGTATTTCGATAGCCTCGGTGCGTCTTTAGTCTCGATAGACCTGTCGAAGCCATTTTTGGTCATGAGTCCCCGGTTGCTTTGACCTCAATCATTTCTTCTTTCGTTTCTCATGGAGTTTCGCCCAGACCCGCTGCTTCTCTGATCTCCGTCATAAGGCTGATACCGATCCCTTTTTTTGCCTTGGTTCACGATCGATGTCTCTCTTGAATTTGTCGAGGTATATGACGAGATAGATATACCCTAAAGGGGCCCCAAGTTGATGATGTTCGACTCTGATTTTCGATTGATACCGGTTATGCACATAGGCCCATGTAATGGTCGGGTATTCTATCAGGTTCTACTTCAACTGCTGTTAAACCACCGAGCTTCGAATATTGAGTCCCTGAGTGAAAGCCTGAACAGACCAATCATCAGCAACCGACGGCATATCCATTCGTTCCATTTGAAATCGGGACACGAACTCTCTGAGCATCTCGTTATCCTTCTGTTTGACTTTGAAAAGTTCTGATTTCCTAGTCTCAACCTTGATGGCACATGCGTGTACTTTTAGGAAAGAGTCTACAAGCATAGCAAATGAGTCAATAAAATTAGGAGGTAAGTTGTGATACTGTAACATAGCTCCCTTTGACAGTGTCTCCCCAAATTTTTCCAACAGAACAAACTCGATCTCATCATCCTCCAAGTTGTTCCCTTTGATGGAATATGTATAAGAGGTTACATGCTTGTTTGGGTTGTTTGTTCCATTATACTTGGGTATTTCGGACATACGGAACTTCTTGGGGATTGACTTCAGATCTACGCTCGTAGAAAAAGGTTTTTGCACGAACTTTCTGGAATCCAGGCCCTTCAATACCATAGGTTCTCTTGGGATTTGGTCTACCCTAGAATTGTAGGTTTCCACCTTTTTATCGTTAGCCTCGATTTTCTTCTCCCCTGATTCTACCCATTTTATCAGCTCCTCGAGCATCTTTCTGATCTCGGGGTTAGCCACCAATTCATGTTCGTTCGACCTTTGTACAACCTATTCATCCCTGTCGGTGGCTTCCCGGGGTGGATCGGGCTCAACCCTGCTTGGTGCACGACTTACGTTCTGTAATTGAGCAATCTTTTCCTGTTGAGCCTGCTACATTTCGAAAATCAGTCGTAGACTGATCCCGTCTCCTTCAACATTTTGTGTGTTTGGGGTTGCCAGTTGGGATCCACCACGAATGCTATTTTCGGGATAGGTACGCAAGTTTGCATCGATAGCTAGATGCGAATTAGCGTCAATCGAATCTATGATCGGAATTCCAACGGGATCAGCATGTGCTATCTCATTACTGGGTGCTATGTTATTATTTTCAGCTTGGTGACCGGACTCGTTGTCGACATGCAGGGGTTTATTAGGAGTTTGACAATTTTTTGTTTTAGCTTGGAATCAAAGACACTTCAAAGAGCAAGTGTAAAGCACTGTGTGTTACGGAGATTTGTATTAAATAACCACTATTATCGTTAGCCCCATAGTGGGTGCCAAACTTTTTACCCTCAAAATCGGATAACAATTGAATTTATATGTGGTTTAAGGATATGCTGTCTAACTTGATACAAAATGAGAAATCAGATTAATATTGAAATTAATGTTGATACCAAATTTTTCCCTCATATTTTTTAAATATACATATATACTTTCAAAATAGTACATATGCATCATTATTTGATTTATAAACACATACAAGCATTTTATAATTTTTCTATAATTTTAAAAAGGTTTTTAAATCAATTTATTCCTACATTTTATTATATAAATACTCATTAATTGCATGACAAATATTTTATGATGATTTTATCATCTAATTTTATCATTTACACCCATATTAATTTATCAATATTTTTAATGCATTTATTATAATTAAATTTGCAATTTAAAGGCTAAAATTGCACATTTTGCAATAATAGCCCATATATACTTATAATTACTTTATTTATGCAAAAAATAACCTTTTATATTTCTATAGTGTTAAATAATTGTTATTAGCCATTTTTATGCACATAATATTTTTACTATTTATTTGTCATTTTTTTACAAAATTATTCATTAATTGAATTGAGTATTTAAATAATAGTCCTTATTCTTAATTATTTTCGGACCACCCCAACCCAACTAACTAATACACTAGCCCATTTCACCCAGCCCAAACCAAATAACCCCTCTAACTCAATACCCATTTATGCCCGACCCAAATCCCTCCTTCAATCCTGGTCGTTGATCTTTCAAGATCAATAGCCCTTATTCGCCCATTCCTTTTAATTAACCTACCTTCACCCAAACCCTAATCACTATTTCTAAACGGCCGCCCTTAAACTCCCTCCTGTCCTCCCCTCTTAAACCTTAAGCGTCGTCACCCTAATCTCCCTTCTATTCCAACCAGATATGGAATTACTCGATGATATTCTTACCTTATTATCTTGTCTCGCTACTGGTTACTCAATTATGGCATAACATAGTGGCTTGCCTAACATGGCAAGCCGATTTCCCCATTTTCGGATGAAATCTTGTTCGAACTTCCTCCCTTTTCCATCTATGTTCATTCTTCACCTCTTTGGGTACGAATCTATGAGATTCTATTGATTCTTTATTTACCCAAAAAAATAGGTTTAGATCTTTTAAGATCTGTTTAAAATTTTTCTTATTTTTTGTTAAAAATCTTCTTTATATTTCCGCGTACCTGTCTATGAATGTTTTTTGAAATTTTTTGTTAAAATTCTTCCGAGTAATCTCATTTGCCCAAAAATTAGGGCTCGGATCTTTTTTAGATCTATTTTGGTTCTATTTTGGTTGAGTATCTTCTTAACGTTCCCGTATATGTGTCTATGTGCATTCTATTTTCGTGATATTACTGACCAGATTTATTTGCTCTAAAATTAAGGCTCAAATATGTTGTGGTTCTTTTTTTTCTTTTTTGTTAACATTTTTTCTTCAATATTTTTCCTATATTTGTCTATGTGAATGATATTTTGATTTTTCCTTTGATTATTCCGACTAATTTTACTTATCCCTAAAATTAGGGTTTCAATTCTTATTTCATTTTTTCTTACTGATTCTGTCTATCTATTTATGACCCTCTTGCCTTTAATTTAAGAGTCTTTGATTCCCAGACTTGTTTGATTCCTTAAATCACTGTGACTACAGTTTACGCGGCTATGCCCTGTTATTTCTGGCTTACCTTAATAATGTTCTGAGTTCTTTCCTTAATTAGTTGATTGGTTATTTCCATGTTTATGCACCCTAGTCCAATGCTATTTAAACCCCTTTCCTCATTCCCTTAAAAAAACGAAGAACTCGAAACTACTTTCACTACTAAAACTCTATACCACTATTATATTCTGTTTTTGATTCCTGGCCGGCTGGAACCCAAGGCCAGAAATATCCATTGTTGTTTGCTGCTATTGATGATCACTGTCTCATTGCTTACTCTTTCTCTATTTCATTCGAACTAGTAAGTCACTTAAACCTCTCTACCATTTCAATTGTTCAATATGCTACTAGATTCCTTGCTCTATGTAGGTTACACTTGTTTAACTTAGTAGACTAATTGACCGAACCTGCTTAATCATGTGTACTTAAGACTATCTTCAAGTATGTATAATATCCTTACCTAATACTGGTTCAACATGTATCTCGATAAGCGTGTCTTTATTATTTTGCTAATACTTGAACATCCCGCTCCCATTTACCCTTTGTTATTGCAACATGCTCACACCTTTCCCATTTTCCTTTATATGAGCTTACTTGCTATCCTTCGCTTAATCTGGTTGCAACATGCATTTCCCATCATTATTTCAATTATGCTTGCTAAATTCACTCTTTAAAATTTGTCATGTCTTTCCTGTTTTATCGTTTTTTCATTAAACGAACTAACACTTTTTTTGTTTTCTTTCTTTCTTGTCTTTAAAATTATTAAATACCGCATTGTATCGCTTTCATCATGTAAAATACTTGACAACATGTTATTTTTCTTTTGCATAAAATACATGCTCGACATCATATTCCACTCGTGCGTAATCAATACCATAGAGGCACTTGATGATTGTCTACGCTCTTCATATATTACCCTTTTTTATATTTGAAAAAGCTTATTTGCGGTAAAACTAGTCGATCAACGGTGCAGTCGATGGTTCTGTGTCTTTCCCTCTCAAGTTGTCCGCTTGAGGGTACCAGTCTAGACTTTTATAAACCTTACTCTGATAATAATTGTACATGCATCATTCTCAAACCTAGAAAGGGTTAATATGTTGTCCGCATAATGACCATCTAAGGAAAAGCCTTGTCCAAAGTCCATCGGAATTTCCATAATCCCAACATGCACAATCACGATATGTGCATTATTTGGAGAAAACATGCCAATATGCTAATCATTAATGTGTAAGTAGTCGAACCCGGAGGGGGAAAAGGTCTAACTTTGTTTATTATGCAGAAAATGAGGCATTCAGTCCACAAGTTCGGCATGGTCCGAAACATACCACTTTTATTACTAGATTGGTGCGAAAATCTTTCGCCAAACGACAAAAATCATGTGAAGAGGGTTCTCAGAAATCTACCTTCCTTGTTAGATATCCAGCCAAATAACATATTGATTGAGGCTGCTACCATGTTCTGGGATGGAGAAAGGGTCGTATTCCATTTTAGCAATGTAGAAATGACTCCCCTCTTGGAGGAAATATGGGGTTTGGCTGGGTTACCCTGCAGTCCTGGTTTGTTGGTGCCAGAAAATCGCACTCCTAGGGGGTTTCTGAAAATGATGGGTATGAGAAAGAATGATGATTTAGTCCGCCTGAAGAAGTCCTACATAACTTTCAACTTCCTCTACGAACGATATGGACACAACAAATCCTACCGTATTTTTCATGATGAATTCTCCATCACTAACCTGGTTGGACGCATCACCGGGTTTTTGTATTCATCGTCTTCTTTCTGGGTATGATAGTGTTTCTAATCCAAGGAGACAGGATTCAAACTAGGTTGTCTATGGTAACAAAGGCTTTAATGGAAGGAATTGAGGGACAAACATACACTATTGTTCCAATGATCGTAGCAAAAATGTACCGAGCTCTGGACTGTTACAAGAAGGGGTTCAGACATTTTGAGGGTTGCAATGTGTTGTTGCAGATTTGGTTGTTGGAGCATCTTCAAAAAGGCCAGTACCGTCAGGAATTTCAACGAAGACCATAGAATGACCAAATAGATTTCCATCATCCGAAAATAATGACCTTCATCCCATATAGGTTTACACAACCAGAGAACGCTATAGATTAGGTACACTTTTTAGCAATCTGGCCGAGGACAAGGTCCATTGGATGTTCGAGTGGTTCCCTACTAGAGAATTCATCATCAGATCTAGGGATGTTCCATATTTTTTGCTGATTGGGTTGAGGGGCATATATATCAATGTTCCTATCAGTGTCATGAGACAAGTTAGGAGAAAACAATTCATGCCTCGAGTCTCCAAAATGAGTCATTATAAAGCAGATTTTCAAGATAATTCCATCCCGTACAAACGTGAGTCCCAACACATGTGGCATTTGAAGATTATTGTGGAAAATGATACCATTGAGTCGGGTCGATACCACGCAGGTCATGTGTATTTCTACCTATCGTGGTTGGAGGATAACATAGTGATCACGCTCAACTATGTCTTGTAGAAGACTAAGCGGGCGTTGCAAATATAATCCTGGGGTATTATGCCCAGAGTCGATCCCACAGAGAATTGACGTATCAAGCAAGCTGTTAAAATATTACTCAGCTGTCACCTGATGTTATTTAAATTACTAATACTAAATATTAAAACTAAAGATTAACTAGGTTAAGGTANCTCTATCTACCATAAATCTCTCTCAAGTAATTATGATAATTTACTAGACGCACTCTCTCAAGTTACGCTAGCTAGATTGCATTACAGTTCACTTAGATTGCACCCGAAGTATCGTTATCTCTAATCCAACCTCTAAACCCTCGGTTATGACTTTCGTCTATACTCTGGGAGTGGTGTTGTTCAAACAATTACCTAAATATGCACTCTCTCTCAAGTAGATACATAATAAATAGGCACAGCTAATTGAGGGCCCTTCAATCAACTACAACAAGAACGTAGTTGAACAAATAGAGTTTAATCAACCAATCAAAGCTATATTAATATCACAAGAAGTTTATTCCCCAACGGGTTCCACAAAAAATTATCTAAACAAATTCATAAGAATAAAATCTAAAACAACTAGCATAATTAAACTACAAAGTAAGGAAGAAAATATGTACAAATTGATGTTTTGCCTTTGATCCACTCTAGTCTCGAAATCCTTGTGAATCCCTGTGAATCTCCCTTTGTAGTTGTGTTTTAGGAGTCTATTTATAGGTTTAGGGT